>JASDQU010011206.1:261565-297254 GCA_032191745.1 Picea mariana
CATTATTACATTATTAACCTTCGCAGGGGTGCGGAAATCCCGTTTACAAAAATTAAAGTGCTGGTGTATAAAACACCCAGTAGAACCATCTTTGTCTCTGACATAGAATAATCTTCATGATAATGAGTTGACCTCTGTGCTAAACAGGCGGTCAACATGCTTGAAGAAGCCAAGTACACATCCCCTCCTACCTTGGAGGTCTTTTCTTCTATAGAAGGAGATTCTTCAAATCCCTTCTTTTTCTCAACTTTGGATCTACATTGCTTCTTGTAGTGCCCTTCTTTTCCACATCTCTAGCATACCTTTATGAACTTTCCGGAAGACTTAGATCTTTCCTTAGACTCAGATCTCCCACTTGAGGACTTAGATCTATTTCTTTCCTGGGAGCGTCCTCTTGCAAATAATGCATCTGTGCTCTGTCCTTCCATGTTCTTCCGTCTCATCTCCTCCAACAACAAGGATGAGACCACTTCATCAAACTTCAAGGAAGTTGTATTACTACCTATGGCCACAACCAGACTATCCCACGAGTCTGGTAAAGAGCACAGTAAACTGATACACTTATCTTCATCTAAAATTTTAATCTCAACAAATACTAACTGACTTACCACAGTATTGAAGGCATTCAAATGCTCTACCATCGAGTCTCCATCTCTCATCCTCAAGTTATACAACTTCTTTCTCATGAATAGTTTATTTACTAGGGACTTAGACTGATACAACTTCCCCAACTTATCCCATAAATCTTTGGCTGTAGCTTCCTCTGACACATTCAGTAATACTGAATCTGAGAGACACAGTCGGATTGTGCTCTTCGCCTTTTGATCCAACTTTTTCCGGTCACCTGTAGAAGTTCCTATAGGTGCAATACCTAGATCCACCACGATCCACTGATCTCTGTCCACCAACAAATCTTCCATCTTGAGCTTCCACAACTCAAAACTTTGCCCATTAAACTTCTCGATCTCCATTTTCGAATTGCTCGCCATTTCTTTCACCTGAAAAATCAATGCCACTAATCTCCCACTATAACAAGGCTTATCACAATCCCGAGCCAAGCCCTTGACCACAAAGGCGTCCCCCTGAAGCCAACAAAGCTCTGATACCAAATGTAAATTTTAACCTTCTACAATATTTTACTACAAATAGATTTTCAATAAAAGAACATAAAAGATACAATGGCAAATGCATACATTACACAGAGATTTTTTCCCTGGGAACCCAAACCGAGAAAACCAGCATATTCTATATTCGTTCATAGTGATACATTGTTTACGATACAATATACATATAGGAGCCAACGGCATCCAAAACCCTAACCCAATGACCTGGATTAGTCAACAACCCTAATTCCTTAACCGGAAATAGAAAACCATTGGCAAAAACCATGTGCCGAAAAACAGCCCAACAATGGACACGAAAAATCGAGGCGACACGTTTCTCGAGGCAAAAATGCGACACGTTTCCGTTGCCCCCGAACCCCTGCACCCCCTCCCCCCCCCCAAACCCCTCTGCACAACCAGCGCAACATAGCAGACACTAAAGCTAGTCATGCAAAGAATATAGCACATACCCAACACGACCGCATACATCCATGTATCGAAGAAAAAGAGGATGAAGAAAGGTACTTTTGCGAGATACAGAGTATCTCATATGGAGATTGATTGTAAGGAGAAAAAGGCTCCAAAGATGACAGAACAAATCCCTCTAGTTTAGTTTATCACTCTTCAGATCATCAGGAAGAGTTAGTAGAGCCAGAACGGCGTACCCAGAATCGTTGTAGTAACCAGGAAGAGACCAGCATGGTCCCATGACACTTTGCAGGATGCAAAGATATATAGCATTGATGAGCCATATCATGAGGAGCAAATGGCTCCACTAGTGGTGAGGCAGGCGGCCCCACCAAATACCAGCTTAGAAGAAGCTAGAGTTCGGAGGGAGTCATCCCTCACGATCCAGTAGGGAGGAGTAGCCTCCCCAGGACCATTCATAAAAGACTGCAAAGGAAATCATCACACAGAGGGAGCAGATGGCTCCGAAGATTATATAGACTCAAAGGGAGTCAAGCTTCAAAGGGAGCATGGAGACTCAGAGGGAGCCTAATCTCAGAGAGATTTAGTGGCTTAGAGACTTTCATTCAAAAATTATTCCTCCTCAGATTCAGATGGGAGAGAGAGACGTCTTCTAGGACTGATAGACAGGTGCCATGAGTTGAGGAGACTAGATCGAAGCTTCAGAGGTTTCGAGGAGATATGAGACCTCCTGGGAAGATTCCCTTGTTTCAGTAACAGAGGAGGAAGTCAATCAAAAGGACTTGGATATGGATTTTTCCTTGGTTCCGAGACCATAAGGGAAGTCAGTGGTGACTTCTAAGATCAAACATGTTATTGATGGCAGCATAGAGATGTACAAAGCCTGATTTGTGGCTAGAGGATTCTCCCAGCAAGAGGGAGAAGAATATGATGAGATACTTTCTCCAGTAGTCAGAATAAGTGTACACAGAGCAGCCACAAGGTACATGAGAAGGAGTCTCATGTCTGTAGATTGAAGAAAACTTTGTACGAGCTTAAGCAGGCACCCAAGGTATGATATGCCTGATCAGACAGTTTCCTGATGAGCTTAGGCTTTACCAAGAGTAACCTTTACTACAAGGTTGTGGATGGGGGACCAAGGATATTACTGTTATATGTGGATGACCTGTTTCTAACAGGAGCAAAGAAGCTCATTGATGAATGTAAGAAGACGCTTGCTTCAGAGTTCAAGATGAAGGACCTGGGTATAATGCATTACTTTTTGGGTCTGGAGGTATGGCAAAGACCGAATGGGATTTTTCTTAATCAAGGAAAGTATGCAGTGGAGATCATGAAGAGATTTGGGATGATGGATTGCAAAGCCATGCCTACCCCGATGGTAACGAAAGGGAAGTTGTTGCGTGATACTTCTTCAGAGATAGTGGACACCACCATGTATAGACAATTGGTTGGTTCGTTGATGTACCTGACAAACACGAGACCGGATATATGTTTTGGGGTGAACACATTGAGTCAATATATAGTTGATCAAAGACGTGTTCACTTGGTTGCAAAAAAACATGTGTTGAAATACCTAAAGGGTACAGTGGATTATGGACTCAGGTATGATGCGGATTGTGAGATTAGACAGCATGGGCACACAGATTCAAATTGGGTCGATATTGTTGGAGACCGGAAGAGTACATCTGGATGTTGTTTCAGTCTGCGATCGGATATGATCTCATGGTTCAGCAGAAAGCAATGCAGTGTAGTGCTCAATACGGTTGAGGCAGAGTACATAGCAGCATGTTCAACTAGCAGTGAAGCAGTGTGGCTTCGAAAGTTGCTAGCTGGTGTGTTTGATCTTGAGTTACAAGTGACTTGCATCTAGTGCGACAACCAAAGCTGTGTGAAGTTGGCGGAGAACCCAGTGTTTCATAACAAGTCAAAGCATATCGAGATCAGGTATCACTATATCAGGGATGGTCAAGTCGTTGATGTGTTGACCAAGCCTCTGTCAAGGGCGAAGTTTGAGTACTTCAAGGACAAGCTTGGTGTGGTCCAAAAGGACGTACCCTTGTGATAGGGTATGATGTGTTACAAATGCGACTTCAGATAGCAACATGGTATAGTGTGGACAGCAGGTGGTCATGCTCAAGCACTGACTGTGGCACCAATCAGGATGATGTGTACGCAAATCCTTTGGGGAGAGCGTGTTTTCCTAGTTGTGGAGGCCCAACCAATTTGTGCGGTTGGAGGCTTCACGTAGATCCTTCGAGGAGAGCGTGCCTCCAGGACAGCTAGAGGGCCAAACTAGTGTGTTGGACGTCTGCTACTCTAGTGAAACAGTCTGGTACGCAGGTCTGCTACTCCAGTGAAATAGTTAGGTACACAGGTACTCTAGTGAAATAATCTGGTATATTTCTACTCCAGTGAAATAGTCTGGTACGCTGAGATATTGCTACTCCGGTGAAATAGTCTGGTACACATAGCTACTCCAGTGAAATAGTCCGGTACACTGAGATATTGCTACTCCAGTGAAATAGTCTGGTACGTATGTTACACTGGTGTGCCACCCAGTGGGACTTATTCATATGAGAGTGCAACCTGTGGGATCCCACATGGGACTTATTCATGTGAGAACTCTGTCCGTGTGACTCCATATGAGACTTAGTCACCTCGTTACCTAGTTCTACATGAGATGGTTGTTTCTGTGATTGTAGATCCAGTGCCTGGTTATTGTGGACCAGAAGAAAGTCCCATCGTGACTGTTGTGCCAACTAGTCGGATTCGGTTTATGCTGGTTACTACTCTGGACGCATGTTGTGTGTGGTTACAGAACTTCTTGTGATGTCAGATTTTGTGTGAGATGATGAGTTACTAGTTCTTTATGAACTAGATGTCAAATTTTGTGTGAGCTGACGAGTTACTAGTTCTTTATGAACTACATGCCAAATTCTGTGTGAGTTAGCGAGTTGAAGCCTCGTGAAGACATAAAGCCCGGAAGGATGATGAGACCCAAGATGCATGACTGTGACATGACCATCAGATAGTCTATATGTGTGACTATGACAGAGCCCGTGTGGCTATGATGGTGATACTTGTTACGTGATCTATTTGATCATGAGATGGCTTGTTGGGCCATGCTACTTGTTACATGATTTGTTTGATCATGAGATAGCATGTGTGGCTATGGTGATGCTACCTGTAGACTGGTCTGCAAGACAATGTGAGTCTTTTCCATGCCATGTGAGATGGATGGATTTGTTTGATACCATTACATGAAGAACATCTTAGTTGATCCATCCCTAGCTAAGAGGGAGTGTTGATGTTTTGGAAGTTGCAGGAGGTATTAACCTCCATGTGTAACCTATGTACTTAGAATAGAATATTCCAAAAGTAAGAGAACCATTAAACAGATGTGTAAAAACCCTAGAAGAGAAGTCGTCCCAAAAAAAATAATAATAAAGTATTAAAAGGCTCCAGAAAGTGAGGTCAGCCCCACATGAAAAGACACCTTGGAAGACTAGTATAAATAGAGGCTAGGCGCTCCTCATTTGTACATACTCTCACTCAACAGAAGGAGGGCGCAAGTTTGAAGAGCAGCAGTTGCAGTAGAAGGAGGCGGAAGTCTGGAGAGGGTGGTGTAATCTCAGTCTTTCTGGTATCTCTATTGTGTGTTTCTCTTGGTAAAGGTACGCTTCTACTAGTAGAGGTACATTCTCTTGGTAAAGGTACGCTTCTACTAGTAGAAGTACATTCTCTTGGTATTGCGTTGCTGCTACAACAATGGTGTTTTTTGTTAGGGTTTATCTGTTAGTTCTAGTGTGGACTTGTCGAAATCATTCTATCTAAGAAAAGGTTAGTGTGCTCGAGGGTGGCATAGTGAATGCCTATGGTTGGGTGACAATGATGTGACACTGTCTATGGTTAAACGAGCATACCAAAATTTTAACAAAATGAGCTCAAAGACTTTTGCAGAGAAGCAGGGATTAAGAGGGAGCTAACAACTCCCTACAACCCCCAACAGAATGGGGTTGCAGAGAGAAAGAGCAGATCAATTGTAGAAGCAGATAAAGCAATGATCCATGACCAAAACTTACCCATGCATCTATGGGAAGAAGCATCCAGTACAGCTGTATATGTCTAGAACAAAAGTCCTCATAAGATATTGGGGAACAAGACACCAGAAGAAGTATTCACCGAAAAGAAACCAAAAGTCAACCACTTGAGGATATTTGGCTGCCCAGTGTACATACATGTTCCCAAGGAAAAGAGAACAAAGCTAGAGCCTTCAGGAAAGAAGGGCACCTTTGTTGAATACAGTGAGACTTCAAACGCTTATAGAATATACATCCCCGGACAGAGACAGACTGAGAATAGCAAGGATGTCACCTTTGATGAAGAAGCAACCTTTGGGAAATCTAGAGAGTCTCACATAGATGAGGACAGAGAGGAGCAAGAGGCTCCAAAGGATGCAGTGATGATTGACACTACTCCAAAAGAACATATCCCAGAAGATCAAAATGAAACAGTAGAGCCAGAGATACCGATAGATCCACCCAAAAAGGTTATAGTTACCAAGAAGAGACCAACATGGCTCCGGAACACTTTGCAGGAACCAAAAAAACATCCAGCTTCCCGTGGTTCCTTCAGAGAGAGCAAGAGACCACACAAGTTTTCCAACTATGTGGCACTAATGAGTAAGATCCTTGATTCAAAACCTTCCACTTATGAGGAAGCTGCAAAGCGGCAAGTGTGGAAGGATGCTATGATGGAAGAGTACCAATCCATCATGAAGAATGATGTGTGGGAAGTGGTTCCAAGACCAAAAGGGAAGTCAAGGGTGACTTCCAAGTGTATCTACAAGATCAAGCATGCTACAGATGGCAGCATAGAGAAGTACAAAGCTAGATTTGTGGCTAGAGAATTCTCCCAGAAAGAGGGAGAAGATTATGATGAGACATTTGCTCCAGTAGCCAAGTACACTTTTATTAGATCTTTTATTTCTATTGCTTCTATTATGGGTTGGAAATTATACCAGATGGATGTAAAGACCGCTTTCTTGAATGGTGTAATTGAAGAAGTGTACATAGAGCATCCACAAGGTTTTGTGATCTATGGGAGTAGTCCCATGTTTGTAAATTGAAAAAATCTTTGTACAAGCTTAAGCAGGCACCCAGGGCATGGTATGCCAAAATAGACAGTTATTTGATGAGCTTGGGGTTTACCAAGAGTGATGCAGACACCAACCTTTACTACAAGTTTGAAGACGGTTGCCCCTTGATATTGGTACTATATGCAGATGACCTGTTTCTTACAGGGGATGAGAAGCTCATAGATGGGTGCAAGAGGGAGCTCACTTCAAAGTTCGAGATGAAGGATCTAGGTTTGATGCATTATTTTTTGGGATTGGAGGTGTGGCAGAGACTAGATGAGATCTTCCTTGGCCAAGGAAAGTATACTGTTGAGATCCTGCAAACATTCGGGATGATGCACTGCAAGTCCATGGCCACACCTATGGTTACAAATCTGAAATTCTTGAGTGATTCTTCTTTAGATTTGGTTGATCCCATGATGTACAGACAGTTGATCGAATCCTTGATGTACCTGGTTAACACCAAGCCGGATATATGCTTTGCAGTGAACACATTGAGTCAGTACATGGTTGAACCTAGACATGTACATTTGGTAGCAGCAAAGCATGTATTGAGGTACCTACATGGTATGGTTGGATATGAACTCAAATGTGTCTCGAACAGTGAATTAAAGTTGCAAGGTTATATAGACTATGACTGGGCGGGGAGTGAAGTGGAAAAGAAAAGCACAACAAGATGTTTCAGTTTGGGATCAGGTATGATCTCAAGGTTGAGCAAAAAGTAGTCATCAATGGCACTCAGTACAGCAGAGGCAGAATATATAGCAACCGGTGTTGCAAGCCGTGAAGCAGTGTGGCTTCGAAAGTTGCTTGTAAAATTATTTGATCTAGAGTTGGACCCAACCTTGACATACTGTGATAATCAAAGTTGTGTGAAGCTTTCAGAGAATCCAGTCTTTCACGACAAGTCAAATCATATAGAGATCAAAAACCATTTCATCTGAGACATGGTGCAGAAAGGAGCAATGGAACTCTGGTACATATCCACAGATGAGCAGATAACATACATTCTCACCAAGCCTCTATCGAAAGTGAAGTATGAGTACTTCAGAGACAAGCTTGGCGTGATGTAGAATGTCCACCCTCGTTGAGAGGGAGTTGTGATGTTTCTCCTACAACGGGAAGATACTCTCCCTCTAGGCAAGGGATTCCTAGATTAGTCATGTGAAGTGACCGAGGGAGTAATGAGTAGCATGGTACAAGGATTTCCTAAGCCATGTGAAGTGACTAGGTGTGATTGGGACTTGTAGCGTGGTCTTGCCTACGCCATGTGAAGTGGCTAGGTGTGATTGGGACCATGGCATAGCCTTGCCTAAGCCGTGTGAAGTGGCTAGGTGTGAATGAGGTTATGGTGGTACTCTTTCCCATGCCATGTGAAGTGGATGGGTGTGATTGGGACTACTAAGAGAGGAGAAAAATCATAGATACTTACAGCATAGTCTTGAGACTATGATGGTAGTCTTACCCATGCCATGTCAAGTGGATGGGTGTGATTGGGACTACTAGAGGAGAACATCATAGAAGAATACCTCCCTCGCTAAGAGGGAGTGTTGATGTTTTGTAGCAGCGCGAGGTATTCCCTCCTAGACAACTTTAATTAAAGAGGAAGATTCCAAGAAGTCAAAGAAAGACCATTGAACACTTGAAGAATACCCCAGAAGAGAAGTCGGCCCCACGAGAAAATAATAAAGTGAAAATACAATTTCCAAGAAGAGAAGTCAGCCCCAGTAAAGTGACTTGAAGATTATAAATAAAGGAGGACGACTCCTCATTTGAGCACACTCTCAACTCATCATCTTATTATCCAAGCGAAGGACAAGAAGGAAGCGCAAGAAGCTAGGGTTTCCTCATGAATCCTCGATAGGGTTTCCATTTTGTCTTAGGAAGTTTGTTGGAAGAGGTCGAGTACTCTAGCACTCTCGCTAGGGTTGCTACACATCATATTTCAGGGTTTTTCTTTTATTGCCCAGGGTTTCTTCATTGTTGGTTTTGCTCTTGTGAATAGAGCTTGTCCATGGCTGTATTGTGTTACTAGAAATATTCTCTCTAAGAAAAGTTGGTTGGGTTTTTCCCCGAGTTTGGAGTTTTCCTAGGACAAATCTTTGTGTCTTCTTGTGCTTGTCTATCTGCTTCTAGATCCTGCTTATATTTTCAGTATATGGTTGTTGAATGTTAAATGAAGATCAAAATATTCCAATAAATCTATTGCTACTGAAAATTAAGAAAATCTAACATCCCTGAGTTGGATGAAGAAGGTTTCATTTGGCTGCAACCACAAGCAATCTTGGACCAATAAGAGTGTCATCTTCGTTAGCACACCATCAAGGAGGTGTTAGTTCAATGGAAAGATACAACTCTAGAAGATGCAACCTGGGAGCCGACCACCATTCTACAACAATTTCCTCATCTCAAGCCTTGATGACAAGGATGTTCTTCAAGGGAGAGGGCATGTTAGGGACCTAACCTCCCTAACCCCTCACGTAGGTAGAATAATATATTTTCCATGTAATAAAGGCCGACATTAGTTAATAAGGCCTATTTAATAAATGTGAGCAACTCAATGTAAAAAGACCTAATAAAAGGTTCTGCTTCTATAAGATCTTCCTCTAGAATGTTCTTTAGAAGATAGCATTAGTATAAATAAGAGTAGGAAGCATAAGAAATCCCTGTCTTGAGAATTGTTGTAATAGAGCATTGCTCTGCTGGAGGTTGCCCCTTCGAAGAGGCAAGTGAACATTGCTTTCTATCAATAAAGGTATCATTTTTGGTGTTGTGGTTCTCTACATTTTGTTGTTCCGCTGGTATTTTCTGTAGTATTTCTATTTTCTGGTTATTATAATAGATCTGGTACCTAACATTTTACCTCCCCCATCAATCAAACTATGATTAATAACTCTAAATACCAAACTATTTTTGCTCATGATTTTTTTACTCTACTTTTTTTCAATTAAAAATTATGTTACAACTTACAACAATATCCCTATCAAGAAACATAGATCTCTAATTGCTACAGGTCCTAGAAAGATAGGAATTCAAATATGAAATCTCAATTAGAGCCAAAAATGGTGAAAAACAAAATTGACATTAGCGAAAGGGTTAGTTTCAAAGAAGCATAAGACCCACATCAATCAATTATGTTGAGGATCATGTGCCATGGTTTCCTCAAGTAGGACAAACTAGCTTGCAAAAGGCCAATTAGAGGCATGGAAAGCTATGCCAATCTACGTCCCACTTTCAAAATATGAGATGGAAGATCCAACATGTCCACTTTACAACAACTGTCTCCATATATGGCAACTACAAGTATAGCCAGCCAAAGATGAGATAGAAATATCCAGAATGTACAACTATACAATTACGACAATTTTCTGCGTATATGAATACTACAAGCATAACTAGCAAAAGAAGACATAAAGAAACCCAAAATCTGTGATTATACAAGGAGGGTGTCCTAGAACAAGTGCTTGGAATAGTTCAATTTGCTTCTGGACTTGTAAATATAGTACATGTGGGCACCTCTTAATTACGTTGAATTAGTCACTGTAAGGCCTTCCGCGACACCCACCAAGCGCACGTGCTCCTTGGGCAGATTCAAAGATGATTCAAGCAGAGAGCACAAGGAGGATGCGATCGATTGAGCTTGAGCAAGTACTTGTCTTATGGATGTGGGCAAGAGCACCTTGAGCGCACAATGGTGATGTGCGAACCCAAGGGAGCATGCACCCCACTTCTCTTGTGACGGATGACAGAGACTTGGGTTTCCTTTGGGCAAGGACAGGGCTACTTGGGCACGTGCCCAAGGAGTGGACCCACCTGCCCTTGGCAACATGGGCGCATTGGAGAGGTTGGATGAGCCCATCAACACACCCATGGAGAGTCACAACGATCAGCACAAGGCAAAGGGCGCACGCCCAAGGATGGGATGCGTCGATCCAAGAGATGCGAAGGTTGACGAGCGCACGGGTTTTTTTGGGCGCGTTGATCCGTGAAGGGGTGTGTCAATTCGTTTGGGCATGATGGTTTGTTGGGGGGGGTGACACACCCAAAGGACATGACGATTCACAAAGGTGACGTTTGGAGTCCATATAAGAGCACAAGGCGCACAACCAAGAGGCATAAGCAAGTGAGCAAGGCATGAGACAAGAATTCGTTCCGAGGTGGGCGAACAACTAGGGTGCCCCACAGGCTAAGGCAAGGAGGCGTGACGAAGGAGTCTTGGTGTAACGAATCTGCAAATCTGGACAGTTTTGTTGTATGGGGCGAGTCGTGAGACTCTGCCTATCTTTGTAACTGGGACAGTAGTGCCCTCTCTGCATTGTATTGTATCTGTTTCACAATATAATAAAAGAAGTTGGGTATTAGGCACCGTTGGTGCTGTCCGCACTATATTCGTGTCTCTTGTGTTTCACATGTTTTCTATTGTATGCCAGAATGATTAAGTGTTAAAAAATGTTAACAATTGTCTAAGTATACAATTGAGTTGCACAGAGTAGTAGTACGACTCATCTATAGCCTAGAATGTAGTATGGGTATGCTCTATGTGAAGAAGCATAGTCCAGGTGAAGTATCCTTGGTTGAACCAAGCTACCAAGTGAGAACCACCGAAGTGTCGCATGTCCACGAGATGCCAAGGTTAGACTTGGGCATGACTCTTGGGGGCATGACAGTAACCTTATTGAATATCCAAAAATCATCCATCCCTTCCGGAAATGATTTGTTTGTAAATTTCACAAAGTCTAAATACAAGGTAAAATCCATCCATTTTTCCAATGCTAATAGAACATTTACAGAAACATATATCTTATATATGTAGTGTGTATTCTGATCTGTCGGGTTCTCTTTATTTCTTAGACTTTGTAAATTGTGACAGGCAAAGTAGGTTTGAATTCAGTCTAATTTTTTGTACATGAAATCAAACTAATTCAGAATTTGACAGTCAAACAGCCTGTCAGGGCCTGGGGAATAGCTTTAGTTGCTAATTAGCCTTTTCATCCACTAAAAATTCAAAATATTTCTTGTTAAAAATGAAAATTCTGCATAATTTCAATATTTCAAAGTGACTTTTTCTGGAACATTTACATTGTGGTGTATACAAAATTTTTAGAAACTTGTAAATTTACATGAAATTTTACACTATTTGTAAGTAACTATCCTTTATACTTGTAAATGAAATACGATTGCTAACATGGCTTTAACTGTCGTTTTGCTTAACCAGGGTTGGCAAGCTGGGGGATTTCTGCATAATTTCAATATTTCAAAGTGACTTTTTCTGGAACATTTACATTGTGGTGTATACAAAATTTTTAGAAACTTGTAAATTTACATGAAATTTTACACTATTTGTAAGTAACTATCCTTTATACTTGTAAATGAAATACGATTGCTAACATGGCTTTAACTGTCGTTTTGCTTAACCAGGGTTGGCAAGCTGGGGGATTTTTTTTACTCCGAAGGACAAATGGAACTAAGTTTTGAATGGGGGCTTGGCTTAGCCATAAATAACTGAGCCAAGGCCTTGGCGCTCTATCAAGGGTTAAAGATTCTAAACCCAACCCATATTAGAGACCTAATAATTATTGGCGATTCATCTCTTATCATAAGGCATATGAAAAATAAAACCATTCTGGAAGATTGTATCCTAGAAAAGGTGATATCCAGAATCCAACAAGAAGCAAAACGTTGTTTTGTTTTAGTCAAATATTTCCATCTTTTAAGAGCATTAAATCAACAAGCAGACAGACTAGCCAACTCTGCTACTGAATTAAAGGTTGGGAAGCCTGAATCCTATCGCCAGTCAAGAAATTAGTTGGCTTTCTAAGGTATATTACAATCGGGAGGTTCCCTTTGCAATTTGGAATCTGGCAGAAGATTGTTCTGTGGAAGTCTGTGCTGGTTTGGCCCTGGTGTTCAAACTCTCAAATTTGGAAATGGAGGAGCATAGGCATCTAGGTCTCGGTGTGCTATATGTGAAATATTGGGACTCCAATGAGTTGAGGCACCACGAAAGTTTGATTTCGATCAATCACTCTGCAATTGTTAATTGCACCAATGGATTCCATGACCAGGAGGTTACTCTGAATCAAGGGCAAGCAGAGGTTCTGAAAATGATGGTTTAACAGAGAAGGCAAATAGCAAAGCTGGAGGAGGAATGCAGCACAATACATCATATGATGATTGGTTTGGCTCAAAGCACACAGTCTAGGATATCATGGCTCCATGTCAGGAGGAGATGGAACTAGTGAAGCAAGAAAACAATCCCCCAGAAGGTGGAGCATAGTGACCATATCCCTGTTTAAATCCAGTTTTTTATATGATTTACAAAATAGAATTGATTCTAAGATAGTTCAATAGGGAATATACTTGTAGAATCAAAAATTTCTACTCAAGAAAAGACAGAAGAAGAATTCTTGTTTTCAATATTGAGGAATTTTGTAATAATTATGTTTCAATGACATCAAGACAACCATACATTTAGTATTACTAAGTTGTACATGTTGAGATTGTAGCAAGGAAGGTCTTCCATCATCATTACAGCATCCTAGGATGATGGAGGACAATGAAACTTAGGCTAAGTCAATTAATTAAATATTTTCCCAAGTCTAACTTAGGAAAAGCACCGTTGATATGTTATAATCTTCAGTTGACTTTATTGAGTACTTTTTCTAAAGTTGAAGTGAAAAATAATTTAAGTTGTGGTATTTTAATCTTGACCATTGATCTCATCATGAGGGTGAGGGTTTATCTCAGCCCTAAATCCTTTTGGAGATTAGAGTTTCACTTGCTCAATGAAGAATAAAGAGATTGGCTGGGCTAAGAGGGCGCACAAGGAGAAGGAGAGATCGATCTACAGAGAGATTGATTGCAGATTTGAGTGTGAGGGTTTGTAGGGAGACAGAGGAGGACTCATCAAGCAGATTGGCACACACATCTTCAAAGAACTCAAAGAACTGTTGATATGTTATAATCTTCAATTGACTTTATTGAGTACCTTTTCTAAAGTTAAAGCGAAAAATAATTTAAGTTGTGGTCTTTTAATCTTGACCATTGATCTCATCATGAGGGTAAGGGTTGATATCAGCCCTCAATCCTTTTGGAGATTAGGGTTTCGCTTTCTCAATGAAGAATAAAGAGATTGGTTGGGCTAAGAGGGTGCACAAGGAGAAGGAGAGATCGATCTACAGAGAGATTGATTGCAAATTTGAGTGCAGGGAGACAGAGGAGGACTCATCAAGCAAATTGGTACACACATCTTCAAAGAACTCAAAGAACTATTGATATGTTATAATCTTTAGTTGACTTTATTGAGTACCTTTTCTAAAGTTAAAGTGAAAAATAATTTAAGTTGTGGTCTTTTAATCTTGACCACTGATCTAATCATAAGGGTGAGGTTTGATCTCATCCCTCAATCCTTTTGGAGATTAGGGTTTCACTTGCTCAATGAAGAATAAAGAGATTGGTTGGGCTAAGAGGGCGCACAAGGAGAAGGAGAGATTGATTGCAGATTTGAGTGTGAGGGTTTGTAGGGAGACAGAGGAGGACTCATCAAGCAGATTGGCACACACGTCTTCAACATTTGCAGAGGACTTTATCTCAAATCTGAGGGCTGTCGTACCAAGTGACGCAGCACCCACGCAGAGAGTCGTACGATATTGCACAGAGGCTTATGCAGGGGTCTCATCAGGCACGTTTTGGTTCAGGGATTTGCAGAGAGGGGTCGTACAAGTGTTGGGGAAGAGTTTGGCTGAGCATTTTGCTTGGTATTTGGCTAGGCCAATTTGTACTATAAGAGAACTCTATATTTCCTTGCTGAATAATAATAAAATCTCAGATCTGCGGCACCGGTTTTCCCACCTTGGGTTTTTTCCAGGGACTTTTGTCCAAAAATAAGTGTGTACTTGTGATGTGATTGTTGTCTACTTTACTTTCAATTCCTGGACATTTATTTTCTGCTGTGTATTTATTTTATTGTGAAGAAAACCTTGAATAATTAGTTAAAAGTAAATTAATTGGTTTAAAGTGTACTGGATTTTGAGAAAATTCACATGGTATCAGAGCATGACTGTTAAAGAGGCAGTGTCACAAGTGGGTTTTCAAGATCCAACAAAAATTTGAAGTTTTAGGCACAGATCTAAGGCAGTCGTCATCTTCCCTTGCGTCTAGGGTTTCTTCACTAGGGTTTCAGCATAAAAAGAAAAAGCAGAGGCAGGGTTTGAACATAACACTTTCAGAAAATGGCCTTGAGTTTGAGGGTGGAAGACAGCTTACAAGGGGATCAGAATTACCCCACCTGGAAAGAAAGGATGATAATGATATTGGAAGTCAATGATGTGTCAAAGCATGTCAGTGACAAGGCAGCAACTCCCACAGGTGCAGTTGAATTGGTCATCTGGAAGAAAGGTGAGGCTAAGGCAAAAAGCCTAATTCTTGATGGGATAAAGGACCATGTGGTCCCTCATCTCTCAGGAAAAGCTGAGGCAAAAAACATGTGGAAAGCCCTAAGTGACCTCTACCAAAAAAAAATGAGAACAGAGTGATGGTTCTGTGCAAGCAACTGCGTGGAACCAAGATGTCCAAAGGTGAGGGTGTAATACCTTATCTTACCAGGATAACAGAAATTAGAGATGAACTTGCAACAGTGGGAGAAAAGACTGAAGATCCTGAGCTGGTGCGTATTGCACTAGATGGCTTTACTAAGTCATGGGACGTTTTTGTCTGTGGTGTGGTAGCTCGAGAGAAGCTCTCTGATTGGCAGCAGATGTGGGATGATTTTGTGCAGGAAGAGATTAGAATTGGTCAAGCAAGACCATCATCTTCAACTCATGTAGAGGAGGAAGAAGGCTTGGCCCTTGCAAGCAAAGCAAAGGGCAAGAAGAAGAGGAAAGGTGGAAAGAAAAACATTGACTTCTCAAAGGTCAAGTGCTTCCAATGTCACAAGATGGGTCACTTTGCATCACAGTGTCCAGAGAGAAAGAAGAAGAAGCCACAGATGGTAGCTTCAGTAGCAATGAATGAGTTTGCCAAGTCATTTGAGGAGGATTTTTGCATCATAGCCTGTATGGCTAGTACAGTTGTTTCGGACATGTGGTTTGTAGACAGTGGTGCATCTTGTCATATGACAGGGCGCAAAGAGTGGTTTACTAGGCTACAGGAGGGAGGTGTAAATATAGTCATTGAGTTAGGGGATGATAGGTGCTACAAGGCGCAAGGAATTGGCACAGTCTCATTTCGGAGGGAGTCCAAGAAACCACTCTGTTTCAGTGATGTATTATATGTTCCAGGGTTGACCAAGAGCCTCATCTCAGTCTCTACTTTGAAGATAAGGGATATGAGGTCACTTTCCATAAAGGAAAGGTGTTCATCAGAGCGGGTGGATCAGGTGAGAAGATGGACAGGATGATTAGGGTTCGAGAGGAGAAGGTCTATAGGTTACAAGTTCAGCCAGGGAGAGCATTAGTGAGTTTCACCACAGATATAGGTGAGTTATGGCACAAGAGGATGGCACACATTCATTTTGGTGCTTTGGGGCATTTGAGGGAGGCAGTCACTGGATTGCCTAAGATTACAGCTGAGAGGCATGACCCTTGCAAGGGTTGTGTGTTGGGAAAGTATGCTCGAAAACCCTTTCCATCTATTGAGCACAAGTCCAAGGGAGTATTGGATCTGATACAATCGTACGTATGTGGGTCGATGAGTGTGGAGTTAGTGAGTGGATCTAGATACTTTGTCCTGTTTATTGATGACTACTCCAGGAATACCTGGATTTACTTTCTAAAGACCAAGGATGAGGTCTTTGGGAGGTTTCAAGAGTTTAGAGCTCTGGTAGAAAACTAGACTGGAAGGAAGACTTGAGTCTTAAGATCGGATAATGGGGGAGAGTACACCTCCAAGGAGTTCGAGGATTATTGCACTGCAGCGGGGATTAAGAAGGAACTCACAGTTCCTTACAATCCTCAACAGAATGGAGTGGCCGAGAGAAAGAACAGGACTGTGGTTGGAGCAGCACGAGCTATGATTCATGACCAGGGACTACCATTGTTCTTATGGGCAGAGGCGAGCAGTGTTGCAGTATATTTGCAAAATAGGAGTCCCCACACAGTTTTGGGGAAGCGAACACCTGAGGAGACATTTTCAAGTACTAGGCTAGATGTGAGTCATATTCACATCTGGGGCAGTGCATGTTACTGTCATGTCCCTTCAGAGAAGAGGACAAAGCTAGACCCTACAACGGTGAAGGGGTTACTTGTTGGTTATAGTGAGGCTTCCAAAGCCTACAGGATCTATGTACCTGCACGCAGGAACGTTATTGTGTGTAGAGATGTGCAGTTCGAGGAGGAACATGCATTGAGGAGATCGAAAGATTTGCCAGCAAGTGTAGAGAACCAACATGGACAGAGCATAGGATTCTAGGAGCAGGAAGCACAGAGTCAGAAGACAAGATCACAGGAGTAGACACAGGATACAAGTGTCAGAGGGAGACTGTTGGACTGGATCATCAAGAGCGAGTTGATGAGGAGGAGGAGGAGCATGATGCAGTTCCCCAGACCAAATTACTAGGCCACGGCCTAAGTGGTACAAGTCCACAGACATTGATTCTAGGTTGGCAGGGCTTCTAGAGAGGGACTTCAGACGAAGCAAACCACCAGAGAAACTTGGATATATGGCATTGATGACTTAGCTCATTGATGTTGAGCCTTTCAGTTATAAGAGTGTTGCACGACATAAGGTGTGGCACGAGGCCATGATGGAGAAATATGCCTCCATTATGAAAAATGATGTATGGGAGGTAGTTCCAAGGCCATAGGATAAAAAGGTGGTTGGATCCAAGTGGATCTACAAAGTTAAGCATGCAGCAAATGGAAGCGTGGATAAGTACAAAGCTTGCTTCGTGACCAAGGGGTTTTCATAGCGAGAGGGAGTTGACTATGAAGAGACTTTCGCTCCTGTGGCCAAGTATTCTTCAATCCGAGCAGTCATTTCATTGGCAGCAGAGAAGGGCTGGAGCATTCATCAGATGGACGTGAAGACTGCCTTCCTCAATGGAGTTGTTGAGGAGGAGGTATACATTGAGCAATGTGAGGGATTTAAGGTTGGCAACAGAGAGACGCATATGTGCAGACTGAGGACAGCCTTGTATGGGCTCAAGCAGGCACCTCGAGCATGGTACTCGAGTATTGACAACTACTTGAGAGAGATAGGCTTCCAGCAGAGGGAGGCAAATTCAAACTTGTACTTTCTTGCAGGAGAGAAACCTCTTATACTGGTGCTTTATGTAGATGAGCAGTTGATAGCAGATTGCAAGGTCAACCTTGCAGCAGAATTTGAAATGAAAGACCTTGGGTTGATGCACTATTTTCTAGGGTTGGAGGTTTGGCAGATGGATGGGTGCTTCTTCCTAGCATAGGGGAAGTATGTAGTAGAGATTTTGCGCAGGTTCAGGATGATGGACTGTAGGCCCATGTCCACACCTCTAGTTACAAACTGGAGGAAGATTGATGCATCAGATTTGAAGACAGTAGACCCCACTGTCTATCATCAGTTGATTGGATCGCTCATGTATTTAGTCAATACTCGACCAGATATCAACTTTGCAGTAAACTCTTTGAGTTAGTTCATGGTGGACCCTCAAAGAGTACATTAGATTGTTGTAAAGCATGTGCTTCGCTATCTGAGAGGGACAGTGGAGTACAGGCTATTGTATGAGCGCAGTGGTGGAGTGACATTAGTAGGTTTTACAGATGTTGATTGGGTAGGATGTGCAGAGGACAGAAAGAGTACTTCAGGTTGTTGCTTCAGCATTGGATCGAGCATTATTTCTTGGTTCAGCAGGAAGCAAAAATCAGTGGCATTGAGCTTTGTCGAGGCAAGGTACATGGCAGCCAGTTTGGCAGCATGTGAGGCACTGTGGTTGAGGAAGTTACTTTTGGGCTTGCTCAGGCAGGAGCTAGAAGCTACTATGATTCACTGTGACAACCAGAGTTGCATCAAGCTCTCTGAGAATCCAGTGTTTCATGATCATAGCAAGCACATCGATATCAGGTATCACTTCATCCGGGATTGTGTACAAAGAGGATCCGTGAGGCTTGATTACATACAGACTAATGCACAGATGGTAGACATCTTTACCAAGGCACTGAACAGACAGAAGTTTGAGAAGTTCAGAGATCAGATGGGGTTGAGAAAGAATCTCTTTCTCGCTAAGAGGGAGTGTTGAGATTGTAGCAAGGAAGGTCTTCCATCATCGTTACAGCATTCTAGGATGATGGAGGACAATGAAACTTAGGCTAAGTCAATTAATTAAATATTTTCCTAAGTCTAACTTAGGAAAAAAACTATTGATATGTTATAATCTTCAATTGACTTTATTGAGTACTTTTTCTAAAGTTAAAGTGAAAAATAATTTAAGTTGTGGTCTTTTAATCTTGATCATTGATCTCATCATGAGGGTGAGGGTTGATCTCAGCCCTCAATCCTTCTGGAGATTAGGGTTTCACTTGCTTAATGAAGAATAAAGAGATAGATAGGCTAAGAGGGTGCACAAGGAGAAGGAGAGATCGATCTACAGAGAGATTGATTGCAGATTTGAGTGTGAGGGTTTGCAGGGAGACAGAGGACTCATCAAGCAGATTGGCACACACATCTTCGGCATTTGCAGAGAACTTTATCTCAGATCTCAGGGCCGTCGTACCAAGTGGCGCAGCACCCACACAGACAGCCATACGATATTGTGCAGAGGCTTACGCAGGGGTCTCATCGGGCACGTTTTGGTTCAGGTATTTGCAGAGAGGGGCCGTACAAGTGTTGGGGAAGAGTTTGGCTGAGCATTTTGCCTGGTATTTGGCTGGGCCGATTTGTACTGTAAGAGAACTCTATATTTCCTTGCTGAATAACAATTAAATCTCAGATCTGCTGCACCGGTTTTCCCACCTTGGGTTTTTTCCGGGAACTATTGTCCAAAAATAAGTGTGTACTTGTGATGTGATTGCTGTCTACTTTACTTTCAGTTCCTAGACATTTATTTTCTGCTGTGCATTTATTTTATTGTGAAGAAAACCCTGAATAATCAGTTAAAAGTAAATTAATTGGTTTAAAGTGTACTGGGTTTTGAGAAAATTCACAGTACAGTGATGCAGCATCTTTTTAATACAAAATTAACCGTGTTAGTACAAAGAAAACAGTCATTTTGCTGCTTGACATCCTCTCAACGGCCAAGTGGGTCAACGGTTCTGTTTACCAGACCAGACTTCAAACTAAGGTTTAATTTTTTTCAAAAACATTTATGCCATTGGGATTTGGCTCTTCGGAATCTAAGCATTCAAATTTTGATGTGACAATGTATTTCTCAGGAGGAATTTTAAAAATTAGTAGTGTGATATTATAATTTTTATATTTTTAAAAGTATGTGATTTACCATTTTTCTTTCCTGATCTATTGCTTTTATTTTGTATTCTACAAAAGTCGTCGCTATGCCGATGAGGTTAATGGAGTGTTAAGCAGTCCACCAGAGTTCCATTCTTGCCATGCTCTGCCCCACCTGCATGCCATGAGTTCAAAGGGACGAGGCCGAATTTCAAAAGGATACTGCCAGGTGCAACTCTCGGGAAATTTTGGTAGAATAGTTACTCCTCGGCATGCAAAGATTCTACCAATTTTTGCTATACCAAATTTGAAAACGTCAGGTTATCAAGAGAATTGAACGTCTTTTAGGCTCAAATTTATCCAGAGACATAAGTAAAACCTTAGATGACCCTTTGGTCAATTGTCCAAAACCAGGCCTAGATCACAAGGTCAATCCCTATAGACAACAATTATGAGTACACCCGCAGCAACAACAACATATTTGCAGAGATCACCATGATTTTCTTAACCCAAACCCAAAATAACATAGAAAATAAAAAGGAAAGAGCACAAACTTGAAGATATAGGAGTGCTTACCGATTAGATTTAGAGACCCATCTGAACGGCTTATGGAAAGAGGCTGGTAAGATCCACCGTCAGACGGTTTGATGATGTACTCCTCTGGATATTCTAGCAGTTGCATTTCAATGCAGAGTCTGGGTATATTCTCCAATTCTTCCATTTTCATTAACATTACTAGACCTGCATATCGAGCAAAGAACCTCCATCAACAATCACATCATCAATCACATGTGAAGGAACAGAGACGAAAAGAGTTCCAACAAAATTACCAGACTGTAGGCAATAACCGCAAATCATTAGTTTTTGTCATTATATAGTAATGTTGCTGACGTGGCATTTTGTTTTATGTGCTGACGTGTGATGAAAGAAAGCAGGAAGCTTCCCAGTGGGTAGTTGCTGTAGAACCGATCAAAATCTTGGCAGCTGGCAGTCGGAATAACTTGATTGGCAAACATAATAAGCGAGGGAGGATGCTGTTCCCGAAAAGCAACAGTGATTTTTCGGAATCCCAAACCGCCTGGTGTAAAGTTTAAACGTTGTACTTCTTTTTCTTTTCTGGTCATATTCTTTTGAATAGTTTTTTAATAAAATCCACATAAATTTGAATTTTTGATGATTATATTTTTTTTAATTTATTAATTTTTTTTTTTTAATTTGGATAGAAATTTAAAAGAATTGTAGATATTAGTTTTTGAAATCAGGGTTTTTAAGGCTTTGAATGTATTAATGTATTGAAAAATACAATTTGAATAATAAAAAATGATAATTTTATCAACAATTAAGTCACCAAATTTTAATAATAAAAAATATATTTTGAATAATAAAAAATTACAATTTCATTAACAATTAAGTCACTAAATTTCAATAATGATTGTCTCACAAAATTTAAAAATAAAATATTTAAACTTATCTATACATTTAAAAATACAATTTGAACAGTGAAAAATTACAATTTCACCAACAACTACGTCACCAAATTTCAATAATAATTGTTCCACAAAATCCAAAAATAAAATATTTAAACTTATCTATATATTCAAAAATACAATTTGAACAATAAAAAATTACAATTTCACCAACAATTAAGTCACCAAATTATTTCAATAATGATTRTTCCACAAAATCCAAAAATAAAATATTTAAACTTATGTATATATTCAAAAATACAATTTGAACAATAAAAAATTACAATTTCACCAACAATTATCCTACAAAATTTAAAAATAAAATATTTAAACTTATCTATATATTCAAAAATACAATTTGAACAATAAAAATTACAATTTCATCAGCAATTAAGTCACCAAATTTCAATAATGATTGTCCCACAAAATCCAAAAATAAAATATTTAAACTTATCTATTTCCAAAAACATCATTACCATCATAGAATTATTTCAATATAAAAATTAATAAAAATGCATTGTTTTAAGGAGTTTCTACATATTCTAACACTTGCAACCAAAAACAAGGGAGGGGGCTTAGTCACTTGATATGAGATGGTTCCTAGTACTTTGTCAACAAGATAATGACAAAGATGTGTTGGCCAAGACATTAAAGCAAAAACAATGCCTAAAATCTTGAAAACTAACCTGGTTGAAGTATAATGCAAGTAAAAGGATTGCTAAAACTTTAAAAATTAACATGGTTGACGTATAAGGCAACCAACCCTAAGTTTGGACAGCTTTTTATAAGTATTTGCAAAACCTAGCCCAACTAGGAAGGAACTATCACCTAAGTGATAATAATTGTTATTGTTATATTAATTTTTTTATGGTTTTTTGCTTTAATATTTTAAGTTTGTGTTTTTATTTGTAGATAATAAAATTTAATTTTTTTAATTTTATATTGATTATAATGATTTGTGTGAAACCTAAAAAAAATTGTATATATTATATTTTCTATGTTAATATGAGCGTTCATAAAGGTAGTGATTACGTGGTTAATATAATAATATTAATTTATTAGTTGTGAAATGATTATAAAGGTAGTGATTGCCTTGTTAATATAATAAATAATTTAATTTATTAGTTGTAAGATGATTATATTTGTTGACTTATCCATTCTTTCTTTCTTTTTTAATATTTATTAGTTATGAAATGATTATAAAGAAAGTGATTGCCTTACTAATATAATAATTTATTATTATAATCCGCTAAAAGAGCATTCATAGATGTAGTGAGTGTCTTCTATTTGTTCTTAATTTGTATATGAAGAGGAGTTACATCTATATAGTGTAAATTTATAATAATAATAATGATGATCAAATACATTTATTTTACTACATTTTGTAATAATTTTAATATAAAAATGAATCATATATATCTATATAATAATGTAAAGGAGTTATTTTTGTTGTCGACGTCAAAAATGAAGGAATTGTATAATGATCTCTTCATAACTTGGGTGGTATAATGATTCACTAGACCCTGACCCTAATCTTATTAAAGCACTACACTTCTCCCTTCGAGCATGAAAAGGTTTCACATATTTCATGTTGTGTGAACACCATGGAGATCCTCTATTTAATGGTTGGGATTTGAATGAGGTTGAGCTTTGCTCATGAAGATTTCTTGTGGCATTGTCGTGTGCTTTTGTCACTTTCTCRTCGGTGTCGAAAGTGTCGAGTTGCACCGAAAAGTCAAAAGTGCATATAACAACGTGATTTTCACTACCAGAGAGAAGATTGGAATCRAGGAGTCTTAGAACTTTCTACTAGGGTTTCACCTAGGGCACAATCTCTAAGGTTTCAACTTCAACTTACCATCACACAGATCCAAGTCTCGAACATGGCTCTTATGAGGGTTTTATCTAATGCAACAATGTTGATGTCGAAGGGTTTCTAAATAGATAAACATCAACAATTTATAGCTATTTTGGAGAAGCTCAACATGGATACCTTCATATTTATTAGTGATTCTCTCTGGACAATAATCAGCCACATAGCTTCCATCAAGGGACCTAATTAAGATCTTCACCAAATCGGACTTATTTGGAGCTTCCCCAATAGTTGTAAAAGGTTTATAAATATTTGCAAAACCTAACCTCATGGATTAGGAAGAAACTATCACCAAAGTGGCAATAATTGTTATTGTTACAGTATTGGTAATAATTATTATAGTATTTTTGGAGATTTTGTACATTAATATTTCAAGTTAGTGTTTTTATTTAGATGTAAAATGGAGATAATAAAATTTTATATTTTTTAATTTTATAATGAGTGTAATGGTTTTTGTTAAACATAAAATTCCTTATACATTATATTCTTTATGTTAATATTAAAGGTAGTGATTGCCTTGTATAATAATTTCATATTAGTGAGATGATTATATATATTAGTTGGCTTAGCCTTTTTCCTCTTTCTTTATGTTAATATTAAAGGTAGTGATTGCCTTGTATAATAATTTCATATGAGTGAGATGATTATATATATTAGTTGGCTTAGCCTTTTTCCTCTTTAATTATGAGCATTCATAGAGGTAGTGATTGCCTTCTTAATATAATGATTTAATAGTTGTGAGATGATTATGCTTCTCTTCCTATGCATATAACATATGTTAATCCTATACATATAACATATGTGTGAATAATATCAAAAATACTAAAATTAAAATATATTCATAAAAAATATATATATAACGTATGTTAATGTGTGTGAATAATAACAAAAATATTAAAATTAAAATATATTTATCATAAAAAATAATAATATATCATCATGTTATACTAATTACAAATATTTAAAGAAAAAATAAATAATAGTAAATATAATAGCAATCTTAAAATGAAGAGGAATCAAATACACCTATATAATAGTGTAAATAATAATAATTAAATACATTTATTTTATAATATTTTGTAATAATCTTAATATAAAAATGAATTATATAATATCTATATAATAATGCAAAAGAATCATGTTTGTTGTTGATGACAAAAATGAAGGAACTGTATAGTGCTCTCTTCATAACTTGGGTGGCACAATGATTCACTAGACCCTGACCATAATCTTATTAAAGCACTACACTTCTCCCTTCGAGCATGAAAATGTTTCACCTATTTTATGTTGGGTGAACACCATGGAGATCCTTTATTTAATGGTTGGAATTTGAATGGCGTTGAGCTCTACTCATGGAGATTTCTTCTGACAATGTTGTATGCTCTTGCCACTTTCTCGTTGGTGTTGAAAGTGTCGAGCCACACCAGTGAAAAGGAGAAACTGCATATAACAACCTGATTTTAACTATCGGAGAGAAGAGTGGAATCAAGGAGCCTTAGAAATTTATACTAGGGTTTCACCTAGGGCACAATCTCTAGGGTTTCAACTTCAACTTGCCGCCACATAGATCCAAGTCCCAATCATGGACTCTTATGAGGGTTTTATCTAATGCATCAATGTTGTTGTCGAAGGGTTTCTAAATAACTAAGTAGTGGTGATCTGTAGCTATTTTGGAGGAGCTCAGCATGGATACCTTCATATTCCACCTTCATATTCCTTGGTCATTCTCTCTAGACAATGATCAGACACATGGCTTCCATCAAGCAACCTAATTAATCTCTTCACTAAATCAGGCTTCTTTAGAGCCTCCCCAAGAGTTGTAAGGTTTTCGTAAAAGCTTTGGAATTGGATGAAAATTGTAGGGATCGTGCACAATAGACTCAACGATTTTTTCTACACATCTAGATAGGATAACATTGGTAGCTTGATTTCTTTTCTTTTGCACAGTGGTTTTATAGATATTCACCAAGTGCATTGGGCTTTTGAAGTTGCAGCGTAAATTGTCTACCTCAATCAAAACAAATGTTGCTGACACAATTCTAGTTTCAGATTATGCACATTTTGTGAGTGGGAAATATCTTGCACATGGTGAAATGAATGTATGGTTTGGAACACTCAAAAGAAAAGTTGTTGGGATGCAATTCCTCCTTCAAATCCAACACTTTTTGGAGAAAAATACATAGAGATCCAGGTTGAATCCAGCAAATATTCTTTGTAACTAGATATAAATGGTGAAGAGAGAAGAAGTTTAAGCATGGGTATGAAGATTTCAGGGTTTCTGCAAGACTAGAGTTTTCTTCGCAATATGGAGGTTGAACTTGTAGATTTCTCTGAAGATCCACTGAAGGGCCATTAAATATAGTCTGATCTAATGGATCTTGTTGGTGCAGGCCTATTTTGGGTAAAGTAGTCAATTTTGGGTAGAAAGGTGAAGACGACACAGTGAACGAGGCAACTTGGACCAGGGAGAAGCGAATGTCGAGTTTTGAGGAAAAGCAATGCACGTGGCAGAATTTGCAAAAATCCGAYGCAAAAGTGGACAAACCTAGCCTAAGTTAGGGTTAGGGTTTTGGAATGGATTGTAAGCTAACCCATTTTTGTAATATAAATAAGGGGTATGAGGTAGATTAGGGGAGTATTATCATGATCAAAGAATTATCTATGGTCGATTCGTTAGAGAGTAGTGTGACGAGTCTGTTTGGAGAACCTTTTTGGAGTCTTTGTAAGTTGGAGCTTGTTTTGAGAGTTGTAGAGCTCGGATGAGGTCGAAGTAGCTGAGGGTCAGGTCGCAAGCTGTGGAGCTTGGTGCGATCCTGGTCCACCTCACTACTCACTACTCTGATGTAATGCGTGCAGTTTTTTTTATGAATAAGAATAAAGAAGAAAAAGATATTTGTGTACGTAGCCTCAGGGGGGGTGAACCACGGTAAAACCATGTGTGTATTGTGTTTTTATGTGTTATTTTTGCAGTTATCATTGAATGGTTAGTTAGATGAATGGATGATTTATTTACAKCATGCACTAGATTAAATATGCAAGTGAATGAAGGAATAGATAAATGAATCTAATGAATAGGATAATAGAATGCATGGTTAAGTAGAAATCAGAAGAAGTAAGAAGAGAACATCCCCCAAACACCTTCCATGACTACAGACATTTGTGTCGTGCAGTCCCCCATAAACCATCTTGGGTGAGACTGCACTATGAACTCTGTGCCTGGTGTAGCCTTCTGGTTTACCAGAAGGGTCGATGGTGGTAAGGGTTTTGTTGGAGAACTAAGGTAGAACCCGGGTCAGCTCATAAGTCCAACAAATGGTTATATTTCCAACTAGAACTCAGAAGGAGATCTAGGAAAGGGTTTGGTGAAGAAGATGCAGTGGTAGAAAGTGATTTTTAGGCCATGGAATCCTACGAAGCATGAGATTGAAAGATGGTTAGAGACAAAATAGTTGGAGTTCGCGCATAAAGACAATAAGGGTTCCAATTATACATCGTGCCAGTCCCTGTAGAGGCATATGTGTACTGATCTGCATGAAGCATATTTTTGTTTCTTTCCATAGTTATTACATGAATGGTTGTTAAGGTTGAAGGATACCCATCTGACTAATCGGATTAGGCTAGTAGTGTGGATTGCTAAAAATATCGCGTGATTGGAAAGAGTTAATAATAAATTCACATGTGCAGTAGATTTCTAGTTAGACAACATTGTTGTGGGGTTTATCACTGAGTTTGCAATAGATACAACAAAGTCATACATTACTGCATAGCAGAATTTCTTGAAGGGACCCAGAGGAAGGTATATTAGGTCTCTTTATACGTTGATCAAGATCTTATTACATGATAAAGGTGTGATGACCATGGAATTAGACAACTAGACCACTTTGCATGCATGGGGAAGTTGGGGGAAGCACTAAGGTAGATATGAGAAATGGAGAAGGCTATGAAGAGTAGCCAAAAGGAGGCAATGGACCCCATCATGAAGGATGATGAACAAACCATGGAAATAATAAGGAATGCAGGCATGACGTGCAGCAAACAACCCTACCAGTATAAGATGAATAATAAGAAGAGGGCAGTAGCCGAGCGAGAGCGTTTGGATAGCAATGAAGAAGAGGTAGAGGATCTTCGTGCCATGGGGCAGATTCAGGATATCTTGTGTGCCACATATGAAAGGAAAACCAAAGGTCTTGGATCCAGTGTAGAGGAAGGCTCTCCATTCCATATCTGAATTAGTGTGGAACCCACAACCTCATGTGAGACTAACACAACTGAAGAAGAAAAAGAAGTTAACCAGCAAGTAATTAGTGGTAGAAGAATTTTTTCAAGACGTGGGTCTAGTAACAAAAGTACAAGTTCAGCAAGTAGTAGTCAAGTTTTTACATCGTGCATAGGTGGTAGTTCAACAAATCTCACAATGGCAGGACAAGATCCAACCATTAGGTTACCAGAGTTCTCAGGGCATGAGTTAGATGACCCAGAAAAACATATGTTCAACTATGATAAGATATGGGAAGCAAAGTGAATTACATATGAGGATACAAAGGTTGCACATTTAGCAATCACTTTTTGAGACCGCACATTAGATTGGTACATGGGTCTTTCAACAAATAACCCAACATGAACACCTACAACTGTAGCAGATGTGAAGAGGCAGTTAATCAATGAATTTCAGAAGCCAAGTATAGAAGACTAGTTTATGAATGAAATGATAGAGATCAAACAGAAACCAGGAGAATCAGTCTGGGAAGTGGATCAAAAATTAAAGAGCTTAAAAGGTAAGTTAAAGTACATTATTATTGATACACACCATAGGAATTTGTTTGTTAATTCTTTGTTGTCATGCTTGAAGTATCCTTTGAGACAACAGAAATTCCAAAGTTGGGGTGAGGCCTGCAAGAAACCTTACAGTTAGAGGAAAGCCAATACAAGCATACATATCCAGTTGTGGAAGAGCTGAAGAAATATTTGAAGAACTTAACATTTCATTTAAATCAGAACAAAGGAAAGGATAAAATAGAATATGTCTCGTGTATAATGTGCATCAAAGAAGGTCATCACAAGAATGAGTGTTCGTTATTTTCATAGTATATTGGAGTGGGTATGCCAAAACCTTTGACCCCAGGAGGACCGAGGTGTGAGATTTGAAAAACACATGGGCATGGTCCCTATCATTGCCCATTTTTTACACATCAAAATGCCACACTTAAGTATCTCACCCTAAGTGTCGCAAGTGTCGTATGCACCTTGGCAAGTGTCGTCAAGTGTCGTATGCACCTTACTAAGTGTTGCATGCACTTTTGTATGTGTTTATATGTGTTTTAACCTCTTTAAACCATCAAAGAACATTTTCCATGATTCCTAAGTCATATTGGAGGATCAAACCCATCATTTCTAGGCCAGAAACACACTTTTTATTTGAAAATCGACCATTTTTGGGGCATTTTTGAAGGGTAGCGCCCCCTTGGCCATGCTGGGGGAGTTCTAACCCATATATAAATCCCCCCTTTACCTTATTTAGAGAGAATTGATCTAGGATCAATGATCTATCTCTAACTATAAGGGAGCGTTGATTTTGGTTAGAGGGAAATTTAGAGAATCCCGCCTCTTTTTGAGGGCCAACTCTTGGAGATGAGGTAGGTTTAGATCGAATGTTATCCTATGACACTATCCTAGGATTAGATCCTAACCTAAATGATTCATATCCTCAACTAATCCCCAAATATACTCATGGTGGTTGAGCCTCCCAAGCCTATAAAAGGAGGCCTTTCCAAGGTGAAAAAGAGACAAACAGAGATATCAAATTTATTATCTTGGGATTCATGAAAGGGTCTAGAAGAGGAGAGATTGGAGCAGTTGTAACTTACATCATTCATGGTATGTAAGTTTTCTTGGTTCTCATTTAATATACTTGGCGTATTTCCTTCAAGCTTGTGTATTCTTTCAAGTGCTTGTCTATTGTTCCTTTAATCTTTGTAGATGAATTTGTTTGATCTAATCTTGTAGAGTAGGAGTTATTTATTTATCTTTGTTGTCTATTGCATTGCAGGTATCAAGTTTCTGTAAGTATTTTGGAGATCAAGCTCGGATTGGAAGCAGCAAGGACAAACTTCGAAACTAGGTGCATCACACCTTTTCTCCCCCTCTCTCTTTCTGATTAGTTAAACTAAATTCAAAGGGATGTTAGTGTCCAATTGTGTTTTTCTGTCTTGGTATTAGGGGCTTGTAATCCAGGGGAAAGTTCACCTATCCGCAGGGGAATATTTCTGTAACAGAAATTGGAGACTCGAAAGAACTCAAATACTTATGAAAACTCAGTTACGTCGCCCAGTTGTGATTTTGTTCCCCAAGACCAAATTGTCATTGTTTCCCTGAATGACTTCAGGAAGTGAATTGTAACTCATCATAGCACACAAACCATGCCTCGGATCAACGAACCATCAATTTTGTTGGACTCATGGAACCGGATTCCATCTAGGAGGACCCCTCTCCTGTGATTTCGTAGCCAGGAAAAAGTGTTTGTTAGAGGATCTCTGTAACTAGGGTTTTTCTCAGTGAGGCACAATGCAAATCTGACACAGGGGGTTGACTTTAACAACCCATGTGTCTAGCAATTGTGGGCACCGTGGTCGCATGGGAATTGGCCATACAGACCTTCCAGAGCTTAAGGAACTCAGTTACGTCGCTCGGTTGTGATTTTGTGCACCCAAACCAAATTGTCATTGTCTCCTTGAATGGATTTAGGAGGCGAGTTGCAAATTGCCATAACATGCAAATCGTGCCTTGGATCAACCAACCGTCAGTTTTGTTGGACTCCTAACACCGGATTCCATCTAGGGGGACCCCTCTCCTATGATTCTATCGCTCGAAAAAGTGTTTGTTAGAGGATCTCCGGTAACTAGAGTTTTGCTCAGTGAGGCACAATGCAAATCCGACACAAGGGGTCAACTTTCAACACCCCTATGTCAGGTGATTGTGGTCATCGTGGTCCCATGGGAATTTTCCATATGGACCTTTCATAGTTTACAGAACTCAACTACATCGCCTGGTTGTGATTTTGTGCCCCCAGAACAAATTGTCATTGTCTCCTTGAATGGCTTCAGGAGGCAAGTTGCAACTCGCCATAACATGCAAGCCATGCCTTAGATCGACAAAATGCCAATTTCGTTGGACTCTTAGCACCGGATTCAAGCTAGGGGGACCCCTCTCCTGTGATTCCATCGCCTAGAAAAGTGTTTGTTAGAGGATCTCTAGAACTAGAGTTTTGCTTAGTGAGGCACATTACAAATCCGACACAGGGGGTCAACTTTCAAAACCCCTATGTCAGGTGATTGTGGGCATCATGGTCCTATGGGCGTTGGCCATATGGACCTTCTAGAGCTTACGAAACTCAGTTACATCACCCGATTGTTATTTTTTGCCCCCGAACCAAATTGTCATTATCTCCCTTAGTGGATTCAGGAGGCGAGTTGCAACTCGCCATAACATGCAAATCGTGCCTCAAATTGACAAACCGTTAGTTTCGTTGGACTCCTGGCACCAGATTCCAGCTAGGGAACCCATATCCTATGATTTTTTCACCCGAAAAAGTTTTTTTAATAGGAAGGCACGACATAACATGCCAAGGAAAGGCATGGCATGCCAAGGCAAGGTATGTGATATAAGTTATTGGATCACTAAAATTGTAATAGACTTCCAAGTACTTTGAATCCTAGATAGAATTCACCAAACAACCATCTTCATTTGACACACAAACTAGATTGTTTGAATCTAATCCGATGTCTCCTTCTATTGCATCATACCACCATCATAGTTTGGAAATGAAAAAGATTAGAGGAGCAAGCTTGACTTTCCAAAACTGCTTATAAAAGATACTTGTTCAATCTGTTCAATATCATATCATAACTATACAATAGGTTCAATGTATAGGCTAGAGGGTTTTCAATACATGAATGATTAAAAAACTCAGCACTATCCTCTCATGCAACATGGTCTGAATATCTTCTAGCGAGAGTAGAAACTATATGAAGCCTCTTGATCATCAAAATCAGATGTACACACAGAGAAACATATTGACAAGCATGGTTGTCTCTCTTCATCTTCAAAAAATGTTCTTTGCTAGTAAAATGAAGTAGCTATAAAAATTAGAGGCTAGATTGAGATGGATATAATAGGAAGAGACCATGTCAAGTGTAAGACATATCAATGGACTTTCCCTAACTAGGGATTCTATGAAATATCAATGGACCATGCCCATATTAGCAATGAAGAATCAATAAGATTGTTGCCTTAGATTTTTTATAATATTTGTTATGCTCTTTCATTTTTTAGCATTGTTGGTTTTTTCCTTCCTTTGGGAGTCAAGAAGAAAACTCTTCAAGTGATCCAGATTTAGGAGCGGAATGAACTGATTAGCGGACTGAGTACAATAAACACAAAGTTATGGAGAGCAACACAGATATCCAGTGAACAATATCTTCTATTGAATAAATGAAATAGGTTGAAACTATAAAACTGCATAACTGAAACACTTGCTCAAATGGTGGTAGCTATCTTTGAGAAGAGATGTGGCTGATACGCGCATTCGTCTAAGCAGAATGATTACAATGAGGCTCTAGAGGCCTTTTTGATATTACTCATGAATGCCAAAACCCTAGACATCCAAAAACCTAACCCTAGGAGGTGAAACACCAAAATTCATGTGGGCCCCTATGGGTAAGTTGGTACCTCAACTTTCCCAGGGTTGTAACTTTTGCATACGACCTTTGTTTTAGGCGTGTGATAGCCTGTTGGAAAGGTATTTTAGAGAACTACACATTACCCTGTCAAACTCTGACTATGTTTATAGTTTGACTGTGGCGAGCCAAAAAAACATTGTTTAGGGCTCCAAAACATCTCTGGAAGTACAACAAGATGTGTTTATATGAAAACATACAAAATAAGCCAGTTGGATTAGGTAGGAGGCCACCAGTATCCACCTAGAAGGTGTGTAGGGATTCAGATAGCCCTAGAAGTGTGGAGCCCATCATTACAAAGAAGTACATAAGAACATGCTGAACTAAAACTGACAAAAGGAGCCAATTGGAAAAGGTGGGAAGCCACCAATATCCACCTGGATCAATCCTCCCCCTTTAGGAWGCAATGGTCTCCATTGCGTTGAGTTCCCCCATCAGGTGAGGAAAMTTTTGTTGGATTTGGCCCCGGGTGAGCCACTTTCCTTGGTGTAGGAGCTTCCCTGCCTTGACAACCCGATAAAGTTGGATCCTCTGCTGGCGAGTGCCCTTGACTTGTGTGTCCACTATCTGATTAGTGKATGCATGTTCCATGCAGTTAGGGTTGAGCTTTGTTGGTGTCAGTTGTTCTACGATCTCTAAGGTGTCCAATAATGGTGGAAAATATGGTCGAAGGAGGTCCACATTGAACACTGGGTGCAAGCCAAGGAATGGTGGAGTKTTGAGCTCAAAAGAAATGTTACCCATAGCCTTGGTGATGGTGTAAGTCCCATAGCGAAGTGGTCAGAGCTTTTGATGGGGCTCTATAAGACGCTCCTTTTGCAAGTGTAACCAGACCTTGTCTCCAACCTGAAACCGGTGTGGGACCCTGTGTTGATCATGGCGCTACTTGTACTTAGCATTGACTTTCTGCAAAATCTCATGGACCTATTGGTGGATGTGCTGAATCTACTCAATGAATCTGGTGGCTTTGTCGGTCTCAGACTGAACATGGGAAGAGTCTATCTGTGTGGTTTCCATAGGTGGTGCAACATCAATGGAACCCAACGGTTGGAATCCTAGTCCCACCTAAAATGGGCTATGGATGGTGGAGCTATGGAGAGCCTTGTTGTAACTATGTTGAACATAGGGGAGACTCTCATCCCATGTATGCGGATGCTTAGAGATGTACATGCAGAGGATGTGCACAATCATCTGATTGACGACCTTTGTTTGGTCGTTTGTTTGGGGGTGGAAAGCAGTGGATTTAGTGAGCTTGGTGTCCAAAAATGACCAAAGACTCGACCAAAATGTGTWGAGGAACCTATTGTCCCAGTCGGAGATGATGGTCTGTGGTATTCCAAAATGGACCCACACTCGTTCAAAGAAGAGCTTGGAAGTATCTATCGCTGTGATGTTCTTCTTGCAGGCTGTGRGGATGGCCATCTTAGAAAACCGATCAATGACCACAAATACACAATCATTTCCTTGCTTGGTGGACGGAAGGCCGGACATGTAATCCATTGAGATGGATTCCCAAGGCTTCTCGGGAGTAGGAGGAGGGGTGTATAAGCCTTGCGTCTTGATGGTTGTCTTGGAAATGGCACAGACAGTGCAAGATCTGATATATTTGGTGACATCCTGTCGAAGTTTTGGCCAAAAAAATGTTTTTGGAGAATGGCCACAGTTTTCTCCACGCCAAAATGTCATGCCATCCGAATGTAGTGGGTTTCCCAAATCATCTTTGCATGCTCGCTTGTAGGAACACAGAGATGGCCTAGATGGCATAACATTCCATCTTGAATGTGAAAATTGGTGACAATCACGCCTGTACCCAAGAGCTGATAGGTGGTGGCGAAGTTCGGATCTTGCTGATAAAGTTGGGGCCACTCAGATGCCTCATGTAAACAGGAATGGAGCACAATGGTGAGTGCAGCCACAGGAGGTCGATTGAGGCAGTCAACAACACGATTTGAGTTCCATGTCTTATACTTTATGTTGATATGGAACTGTTGTAGGTAGGTGGACCACTTCTAATGGCGATCATTCTCTAATTTCCCCTGTGTCTGTATGAACTGCAGGGGCTTGTGATCAGTGTGGATTATCATCTCCTTTCCCATAATGTAATGTTTCCATTATCGATAGACTTGTACAATGGAATACATTTTCTTGTCATAGGTTGGGTATTTATGGATAGTATCTGAGAGTGTCTCACTATGGTATGCCACCAGATGATCGTGTTGAGTGAGAACTGCACCTACAACATAGTCAGATGCATCAGTCTTAATATCAAACGGTTTTTGCAGATCGGGCAAGGAGAGTATTGGATCTGAGTACAAATGATGCTTTAGATCATCGAATGCTCGTTCTTGTTCCTTCCCCCACACGAAATTTTCCTTGCCTCCACCCTTGGTCACTTGGCTGAGGGCCCATGCAATATGGGAAAATCCCAACACAAACCATCAGTAGAAGTTGGCCAGTCCCACTGAAGCTCAGTTAGTGTGTTCGGGGCTGGCTAGTCACAGATGACTTGGATCTTAGCTGAATCAACATGTACCCCATTCTCATCAACAATGTAGCCCAAGTATTGGACCCCGTTCATGCCAAAGGAGCATTTTTCCAAGTTGGCATATARCTTGTGCTGTTGCAGGGTGCTCAAAACCTATTGAATATKCCGCATGTGCTCCTCCCAAGTTCTGTTGAAGATGAGGATTTCATCCAAATATACTACCACAAAGGAGTTGGTGAAGGGTCTCAATACATCATCCATCAACCTCATGAAAGTGGTTGGTGCATTTGTTAATCCAAAGGGCATGACCAACCATTCAAAGAGACCTTCTTTAGATTTGAAGTTTGTCTTCCATACATCATTTGGTTTGATGGGAACCTGGTGGTAGCCAGACTTTAGGTCAATCTTGCTGAAGAACTTTGCCCCCTTGAGTTAGTCAAGAAGGTCATCAATCCTCAGAATTGGGTACCGGTTCCTGATTGTGATTTTGTTTAAGGCTATGCAATCAATGCAGATTCGTCAGGTCCCATCCTTCTTCTACACTAGTACAATCGGGCTTCCACAAGGGGAGGAGTTAGGTTTGTTGTGCCCCTTATGAAGAATCTGTTGGATCTAATGCTTGATTTCCTCATTTTCCATCAGTAAGCGATGATAGACTGGTCCATTAGGCAGAGGTGCACCGGGGTTCAGATCAATTGGATGCTTGACTTGGCAGTGTGTCGGTACCCCGGTGGGTGAAGAGAAGATGTCTCTGTACTCTTCCACGATCCCATCCACTTGCTTCTGCTACAAAGAGAGGCTCTGTGTAGAGACCACAGATGTGGCTACAACATTATACTTACTATGAGAACGGATCACAAAGAAGACAAACTTCCTGGTCTGTGAAATGACCTTACTACATTGCTTAGCAGAGATTAAAGAAATAGTGGTAGGTGAAACTACCTCTGGTATCTTGTACAATTGTCTACCCAAAGTAATAATAACACTATGAGGTCTAGAATCATAGACAACATGACACTTCCACATATATGGTTGTCTGAAAATAACATCACAAACTTCAAGGGGATAAATATCACACAATACCTTATCTTTGAAAGACTTGATGCCA
>JASDQU010011206.1:330876-341204 GCA_032191745.1 Picea mariana
ATGTATTTTATTAATATATCTGAGTGTGATACAATTTACAAATCTAGGGTCACCTACCTTATATCAAAAAGACACTCCAACCCAAAACATATGTATACACATTCACTCCAGCCCAAAACATCCCAACTCACCAACCTATAAAACATATGTACATTTACAACCTGGGGGTATTACAATATTAGTTGTACAAAAATATATCAATGAATAAATATTTATTTGGGCATACCTCTACTTGTCTTTCTCTATGTATATTATTTTTCTTTCTAAGCTTTCTTGCTTACATTAACAAGCATGTTTCAAATTTATTTTTGCTTGGTTAACTATTGTACACATGCATGACTTATTTACTTACGTTCACCCTCTCCACCCCCCCTTGCCAAGAAGAAGAAGAAGAAGAACTGTACACATGCATGACTTATTTACTTGTGTACCCTCACCACGCCCCCTCCCCCCCCAACCAAGAAGAAGAAGAAGAAGAAAAAGAAAGAAGATATTTTTATTGATATAATGATAATAGATCTAAATGGAGGGGCTATGCAGTTTTTTTTGGGAGCATGGATTTTCAGTCATATGTCCATAGGAGTTTAGGTCGTAGGACTAAGGGCCGCAAGCCCTCAGGCCTGTGGCCCTTATTTCTATTTGGAGCTCTCTCTCTACATGCAATCCGGTCCCACCCCATTCCCGTGGTTATTATTTAGAAGAGACAAAATATTCCCCGACGATGATATCCCATAGGCAAGGTGTGGTCTAGAGGAGGGATATACATGGAAATGGATGAGTTGGAAGCTGAGTGTGTAGACTATGGTCCAAGGCCACTTACCAAGAATTTAGGGCCCAGTCAGAGTTCTTCAAAGGGGATTTTCTGTATTTGACTAGAGCTAGGCTGGAGATTTCACACCAGGTGAGGAGTCATGGCTCTGAGGAGAACGCCACTTCTGGAGCCTAGGAAGGAGATCTAGAGTTTAATGCAAAGGAGGGGTTCAATATTTGAGGTAATGATGAAATTTCCCATCTTCATTCTTCCTTGTCGATTCTAGAAACATCCTCCTTAGAGATCTCGTAAGCGAGCAGTAAAGAGGGGTTTTCACCTAGTGCAAAGGTCGGTTCGAGTGCAAAAGTTTGGAATAATAAGAGAAACTGCATTAGAAAGGATGTGTTGGTCACGAACGTATGTGATTATTATGGCATAACTCTGGTTGGGAGGTTCAATGGGAAATACCTAAAGGAGGGTCCCCTATCCAATTGGATCGATCATCACTCGAGACCTGCATTGGAGTGTATGTCAGTGTTCCATGTTCTTATCAAAGGGTGCATGGTTTTGATCTTTCGCATGGTTGCAAAATGCAACACATTTCTTAAGAAAAGATGGAATTAGGGTCCATCAGGGTTGGTCTTATGAAACTAGGATGTGGGTTTCAATCCCACTAGAAAATTGGTAGCAATTATGGAAGTTTGGGTGATTCTGCCAGGTCTTCCTCTAGTCTTTTGGTCTGAGAAGGCTATGGAAGCCATAGGAAATAAGATTGGGTATTTTTAGGCTTAGAGCCTAATTGAGAGTGCAAGGTGGATAGGAGGTGGGCATGGATTCAAGTTGAGGTTGACCGAAGGGATGGCTTGGTAAGTAATGTGAATTTGGTTTATGGAGAGTAAATTTGGCATAAGAAGGTAGACTATTGGTGGATGCCATTTTTCTACTTTTCATGTCATGAGGTGGGTCACCTGCAATCTCATTTCAAATGGGCTCCCTCGATTTTGGGGAGGCTGACGAAAAAGTGGGTCAGGAAATCCAAGTGCTCTAAGGCAGTTGGAAGTCAAACCCATGAGTGCAAGGATGTCGAAGTGGAGGCAGTTAAGGTTATCGAGGAGGGTTGTTTGGCTCAGTCAAAGGATGACCAAGCTCAACACAGTGGCACATCTGGTAAGATTTTTGATTCCTCATCCCTTATTTTAATTTCTTCTGTTGATGGGGTGTCCCCCATTATCTCGTCTCCAAATCCCTTTCCCCCTAGTCCTCCAACATCTGTCCTTGGTCCTAGGAACCATGAATCCCCCTCTCCTTTATCTCCTCCCATTGCAGGCCCAAATGGTGGGCCTTCGATCATTGAATCTAGAGCCAAAGATGAGGTATTTTTGGCCCTATCCTCGATGGAGGTTGTCGAGATCCGTCCTCCCAAAAAGGAATACTTTTTGAGGTATCGTTACAAAGGGAAGGAAGATTCATCCTCTAGCACGTGTTTATCCCTTGACCCTGTGCATCCTAACCCAGTTGGGAGGAAGTCTCACCTCCTAAAATCCGAAGAACATGCAATTATGGACATTCGCAAAGGTAAACAAACCACAATTTATCAGGCCCTTAGAGCAGGGAAATCCCTTAAGAAATCGTTGTCATGATGATTTAATCCTTCAATGCACAAGGGCTAGGGGGTGCCCAAAACAAACTAGCCCTCAAAAGGCTCATTCTAAGCAACAAGCCCAACCTGTTTTTAATCCAGGAAACCATGTGTGAAGGTTCAAAATCTAGAAAAGTTTTGGAGCCCTGGCTTAAAGGGTGGTCTTTTTTTGAAATCGACGTTATGGGTCAGTCCATAGGTTTAATAACCAGTTGGAGTTCAACATGCAAATAATTTTTTTCCTCATCAGTTCATTTAGCCATTGCGGTCAAATTGGAGGTCAAGGATGTTGGGTTAAGTCTCGATGTGGTAAATGTATATGGTCCTTATTATGATAGAATCCCCTTATGGGAACATCTAAGTGATTCTAGATTTTTCAATGATCTGAATATGGTGGTAGAGGGGACCTGAATCTCACATTATCTTTAAGGGAAGTGTTGGGGGAAAACCCTTGTCAAGACCAACATGGAGGTTTATTTGCATCCTTTTTCTAGAAGTATGACTTAGCCGATATGGATCCCATCAAACTAGTACCTACATGGAGGAATATTCATACCAATGAAGAGCCAATTGACAAAAGGCTTGATAGATTTATGGTTTCTGAGGTTCTTCTAGGTGGCTATTTAATCTGGAAGTCAAGAGTTTGTGATGGGTGTCAGTCTGACCATAGGCCTATTCTTCTCTCGATGTTCTCAAAGGGGAGACGCCACTGTTGCTGCTTAATTTCAATCATGTTCTGATGGAGGAGGAAGATTATTGGTCAATTGTGGTTGAGAATTGGGTCCACTTGTCCTCCTCTTCAGTTCATCCTACATATCTCAATTTGCGATCAATTTGTCTAGGATTAAGCAGGTAACCAAGAAATGGATAAAATCCTACTCGGAGAGATCCACACAAAATTTAAGAGATGTCGAGGTAACCATTCCAAGGATCTATGGTGAAATGGACGAGGGCCCTTTTTATGCCTCTCAATTACAACTGCTAAGAGATGTTGAAGTTATTCGCCATTAACTTCTAGACAATGAAAAAAAAATGTGGAGATTAAAGAGTAGGGCACATTGGCAAAAAGCAAGTGATAAAAATTCCAAATTCTTTCATCCATATGCCAACTTTTGGAAAAACGTAAACACAATTTGGGAAATCCAAGCATAGGATGGTTCTTTGGTCAGCTCATTTAAGGAGAAGGCGGAGGTGGGAGCCTGATATTTCCACTCTTTGTTTCAGGATCCTAGAGGATGCCCCTTTTAGGAAATACTTTTGGTCATCTCCAAATTTCATCCTGTCATCTTAGAAGAAATGAATCAATCTCTAGGTGAGGCTGTCTCTGAGCCAAAATTGTTGGCGACCCTATCCTCCATGCAGAAAGGGAACAGTCTAGGGCCTGATGGAATCATTTTAGAATTCTATGTGGTATTTTATGAATTAATTAAGGATGATGTGTTAAAAGTGGTTAGAATATCACAAACGTTTGGTAAAGGGTTGAGCTCATTTAATTCCACTTTCATTTCATTGATTCCTAAAATACAATATAGAGTATCTTTTAGAGACGTCTGGCCTATTTCTTGTTGCAATGTTATCCACAAAATAGTGGCAAAAGTAATTTCTAGAGGTTTAAAACCTATCCTCAGTGATACTATATTACAAGAGCAGTTTGGGTTTTTATAGCATAAGCAATTCCATGATGCGGTGGAAATCGCCCAGGAGGCCCTTCATTCAGTAAATAAATTGAATCTGCAAGCGACCATCCTTGATCTTGTCTTGTCCAAAGCATATGATTTCATAAGCTAGACTTTTCTTCACCTAGTTGTTCTTCAGTTGGGGATGGCCCTTCCATGTGTCAATTGGATGGGTTGCATTCAGTTAGTTTCATTTGTGGTGCTTATCAATGGGCCCCCTTCAAGGTTATTTAGAGCATATCGTGGGCTGAGACAAGGTTGTCCGCTATCTCCCTTTCTCTTCTTCATTATAGTGCAATCTCTTAGAAAACTTGTGATGGAGTCCAGAAGGGAGGGGGCGATCATAGGCCTAAAAGTATCTAGTCAAAAATTCATATATCATCTCCTCTTTGTAGATGAAGTTCTTTGCTTCGCTTAGGGTTCAGAAAGGGACATGTTTTCCTTAAAAGGTGTTCTTGATATCTATTGCAAAGACACCGATATGGTTGTAAATATTAACAAATCGTGTCTTTATCATTAGTCTATACCATGCCTTGTTCTATAGGTAATCAGGGATATCCTTCCCTATCAGGTAAAATATTTGGAGTTCAACTTCAAATATTTGGGTTTTTTTTTAAACCTGACACTACAGGTTTGTTGATCGATTATGGCTCATTAAAAACATTGAGATTTGGGTTTCAATATGGGTAAACCATTTGTTTTCATGAGGTGACATATTGGTTTTATTAAAACCAGTCATTGAAAGTATCTCGGTGTATTGGACGTCAATAACAATGGTTCCAAAAGGTATTCTCTCTAAAATTATAAAGTTTAGCTTTCAATTCTTATGGCCCGACTCTCGGCAAAATGCAGGTATCTCATTGGTTAAATGGACTAAGGTGGCTTGCCCCAAGGAGCTTTGGGGATGGGGCCTTACAAATATATTTAATTGTGTGCAGGCCCTCACTGCTAGAATTTTATGGCGGTTCTGTAAGAGCACCTCCTTATGGGGTAGAATATTCAAATTGAATTATCTCAATGGTCTTTCAGTGGTGCATTGGTTTAGACTGCCCCAAAAATCATCCAAGGGGTCAATAGTTTGGAAGGAATTAGTTTATGCATTCCTATTGGTGGGACAATGGACGATATGGAAAGTAGGTGATGAAAAAACGATATGCATTGGCCAAGACACCTGGATGAAAGTTGGTAACAATTTTCATCTTTCAGCCTCCCTCCTTCACGCTCTCCATTCTGAAAACGTTTTTACTCTAGAAGGAGCTCGGGCATAGGTGTCTCAGGCTTGAGGCAAGTCTGGTTGGCGATCTGCGCTCTCTTTGGGTTTGGAAGATGCAAAGGCTGAAGAATGGGATTGGTTTGTTGGGATTTTAGTTTCTAACAACAATATTTTATAGGATGGCAAGCCAGACAAGTTATGTTGGTCTAAGAATTCTAAAAGTGGTGATTTCACAACCAAAACTAGGTTACAAGGATAGTAAGGAAACTCATTTCATAGGGGATACAAAGTGGTGGTGGGGTCCATTGTGGAAATTACATGTTCCTTTGAAGAATAGGATTATGTTTTGGTTGGCCCTGAATAATAAAATTTTAACCTGGGAAGTGGGGCACAAAAGAGGATGGGCGGTCCCAAGCAGATGTTTTTTATGCAAGAACCATGAGGAAACCTCCTCTCACATATTTATTGAATGTGTGTATGCAAATCATGTATTCATAATCGTCCAGAAAGAGCTCAAGCCATCATCTTCTTGGAATAAAACTAGTCTGGAAGATTATATGAAGGATTGTCTGTTCGATAAGGCAGTTAAATGATTTGAAGGAATGCTTAGCTTTTTGGTATCTAGAATTTGGTGGGCCTAAAGCTCAAGTATATTCAAGAACAAAGAAATCCCTCCAGAAGTAATTACTGGTATCATTCTTAATGTATCCAAATAATTTATGACAGAGCTTAAAATTAAAGACCCAAGGATGTCTTCCATACCAGAATTGGACTTTGGGATCCCTTGGGGTTTCTTTGATGGGGTGTGCCAAGGTCATCCTCTAGTTTGTGGGGCTAGAGTTGTTTTTTATCTAAAGCAAAACCATTATTTGAAAGTATGCTATGCTCTAGGGAGGGGTACCAACAACAGATCATAGTTTATTTCTTTGTGAACCTTATTAGAGGCTTCTTCAAAAAAAGGAGTTAAGAAGTTGCAGATTATGTTGAATTCCAAGCTAGTTATTGAATGGGCTAGGAAAAAGGCTTTGGTGTCTAATGTTATGCTTGAGTGTTTTCTTAGGGACATCAAAAGTTCCCTCCAATCCTTTGATTGAATTTCGTTCTATCATATCTACAAAGAAATTAATGGCAAAGTAGATGTACTTTCCAAGGAGGCTCTGTCTCTTCCTATGCGAGTTTTGGGATTCTATGAATTTATAAACAACGAGGAGACATAATCAATGGAGTTTCAATTCTAATGACAACTACCGATGGATTGATGAAGAGAGTGAAAGGAGATGACAAAAATATAATGGATGTATCTTTTTTTCTTTTTGTATGAAACCATAAGTTGTGATAGTAAGTTTGTTTTTGGACAGGAAGTAGCTGGTATATTTTATGAAAGATTTATAAAGCAACAATGTGCATTTTCACACCAGTTTGCCTTTCTTTTTTCTGAGACATGCAACATGTATATTCAACCCTTATGAATAAAAAGTTTTTCTTTGGAAAAAAAGAAAATAAAAGAAGGTATTTTTATTATAAAAAACAAAATTATTCATTGTATGCCTTTTGACATTAAATGCTTCACTTAACATCTATTCTGGAGACCTTCGTATAGGTCCTCAAATATTAAAAAAAAACCCTACTCATATGAGTTGCAAGTTCCAAAAAGAGATATTCATATATTCATAAAGTTGTCTATAACTAAACATCATAGCCTCTCTTCTATAGTTCCTATAGAAGATCATTATAAATTCTAATAAATAGGTGATACAAAGATTTCATCCCAAAATTAAATTGCAAGTCTGTATAGTCTTCAAAGATAACATATAAAAAAGTCAAAGTAAAAAAGGTCTCGGGTCATTGAAATAAGTTGGAGACACATCAAACTTATTTACTTGTTATGATTAGTTGTCATAAAATTATAGTATATTGAGCTCATGCGCAATAAATCACAATTCAACTACTTCAGTATTTACCTTGGTTTTCTTCTACACATGGAAATTTCTTTTTTCACTTTATATTACATTCATGGTCTGGTTATGCATTTTCTAGCTCATGTTAACTCATATTACTAGTACTTTTAGATTTTATTTTAATTAATTAACAATTTCCATAACATTTCCTACATTTGATCAAAATGGGAAGACATTAGACCCTTTCAGATTCTGGTTTGCAGCCAATCTCCCCTGAAATATGCCCCCTATGACTTAAAACCACGGGCTAGGGCTGCAAGCCCTCTTTTCCCACCCCTCTCCCTTTCTGGTTCCCCTTCTTTTTTCTTCAGTGGCCAGTCACCCTGCGCTGTCCCGTCTTCCCCTCCCGCCGGATGCCTCTTTCCTCTATTTCTGTCTGACAAGTGTGTGCCCTCACGTGGTCTTGACCACATGGATCCCTCAGAGGATGAAGAGTTGGAATTTGATTTCATTCTGGTCAGCCAAAGGGCTTTCGTATCTCCTAAAGAAATTTTGGAAAGGGGAAAGTATTTCCTGCCCATCTGTCACACATGCTCTTAGTCTCATCCATAAGCAATAACCGAGGTTTTCGAGCGTGCCATGGATGACGCAAATCTGGAGGAAGCCTTTCCAAGAAATGAAGGTTGTCTTTTCTGGTTTTAACTTTCCCCTTGGTCTCTCTTTGAAATAATTTACCCTGTTGATGGTCTCATCCCCCTCTGTTTTCCAGAAAAATGAAGCAAGATTTAAGGAGGAGAGTAAATCCCCCAAAGTTTCAGGCCAAGTAGTTCCTCCGTGAAGAAAATATTTGAAGTGTATTAAGGAGAAGAGGGATTATGTAAGGATGGTGGCAGGGAAAGATATCTCCATTGCGGATATTTCCTTGGTTGCAGGAAAATTGTTGGTGGGTCATTTTAATGGTTCTGGGGTTTGTAAGGTCTTACCTTAAAACCGTGGACAACAGATTTCGATCCTATGAAGGAAACAACGAACTTAATAAAGGTCTGGGTGATTTTTCTAGGTTTACCTTGGGCCTTTTGGTCGAGAGAAACAATGGAGGAAATTGGAAATAAGTTGGGTTCTTTTGTTAGGCTTGAGTCGAATTGGGCCTCCAAAAAAGACCGTTGTTGGTCCTGGATTCAAGTTGAGGTAGTTGTAAGAGAAAATCTGGTTGGAAGTATTGATATCGTCTTCAAGGATAAAACATGGCACCATAAGGTAGACTATTGGAGCTTACCTTTTAGATGCCACTGTTGCCATGAAATATGCCATATGTGTTCCCAGTGTAATCGTGTTTCCCCTTTTATCCAGCCTCCAACAAAAGTATGGAAAATAAAGTCTCCCATTAGTGAGAAGGTTGCACATATGATGTTTCGATTGAAGTAAATAATGCAACAATCTCTTTGGATCTAGACAAAGTGGTCTCCTCCAGCGTAGCTTTGGGTGAATTGGTATAATAGGCTCCTGCCTCAGGTATGGTTTCTTCCTCCCTTGACCCCTCTCATGTTTCTCTTTCAGCCTATGTCCCTAGAATCCCCTTTGTTGACATCCCTAAGGCCCCCTCCCCTGCCCCTTCGCCTCTTTCTCACTCCTTTCCAGAGCGATCCCCTTTTCAAGCAGTGGCTCCGAAAGATATCCTATTTCCTCCCCTATATAGTAAGAAGGTGGATCCCCTTTCATATGCCCCTCTTCTTCTCCCCCCTTCCTTCAAAGTCCTTTGCGGTTTCTCCCAGTCCTTCCACCTTAAAGGGTTCTAGTCTTTCCCCGGTTCAGGAAGAAGCTCCACTGCTATGTGTTATATCCCCTTCCCCCTCCCCTTCCCCTATCAAAATTTATGCCTTAAGATCCAAGATCCACCCAAAAGAGCTTTCCCCTTCCAAAGGAGGTCTAGCTCTTGACCCCCTCTCCTTTCACATGTGGGAAAGAAGTCCCACCTGTCAAAAGAGAAAGAAAAAGCTATTGCAAAAATTCATAAAGGTACCAAAGATAACATCACAAGGGCCCTTAGAGTGGGTAAATCCCTTCCTTTGGGGGTGTGATGAAGATACTCTCTTTCAACATCAGGGGTCTTGGGGGTGGCCCTAAAAAAATTGCCCTAAAAAATATTGTTCCTGAACTTGAAACTCGACATCTTATTGATTCAAGAGACTATGTGTTCCAATGAGAGTGATATGGAGGCATTCTGCCAGTGGTTCAAGAATTGGTCCTTTTGCACCATTGATGCAAATGGAATATCTGGAGGCTTCCTTTTAGGGTGGAGCCAATATTTTTTAGTATCTGTCTTTGTTCTCTGTTTGTTCCTCCATCTTGTTCAAATTAAAGCATAAACATAGTGATTTAGCTTTCTTTGTTGTAAATATCTATGGTCTGTATTATGATAGGGACCCCTTTTGGGAAGAATTGTCCTCTTTAGGTGTTTTCTTCGACGCTTTCTTGGTAGTAGGAGGGGATTTGAATTTTACGCTTTCCCTTTGTGAAGTATGGGGAGTGAACCCTAGAGAAGATCGACAAAAAGGCTTTTTCCTCTCTTTCATGGAGAAAGCGCATCTGGTGGATATAGAACTTGTTAAGCTATCTCCCACATGGAAAAAATTCAGAATGGAGGATGAGGAGGTGCCTAAACGATTATACATTTTTTGGTCTTGGAAGCGCTATTAGAAATGGGATCCATATTCAAAGCTTCGATCGAAGTTGGAGGAATCTCAGATCATTGACAAATTTCTTTACAGTGGTTAATTTTTTTTTATTCTCCTCCAGCTCCCCTCAAAATAAGCCAAGTTTGGCTGGAAGAAGAGGATTTCAAGAAGTTGGTAGCCCCAAAGTGGGAGAAGCTTTCTCCCCAAAATCCCTATCCTATGATGAAACAATTGGAATCTAAACTCAAAAAATTGAAAGGGGCTATCAAAAAATGGTTGCCCATCTGGAGAGCATGTAGGCAATGAAACCTACTGGAACCAGAGGAAAGGTGAGAATATTTATATAATCTAATGGATGAGGGTCCTCTTTATAGAAGCCTGCTCGAGGAATTCAAAAATATGGACAACCTTCGATCCTCTTGGTTAAAATCAGAGGAACAACAATGGTGACTTAAAAGTATATCCCTATGGATAAA
>JASDQU010011207.1:13223-23244 GCA_032191745.1 Picea mariana
AAGTGTAATTGTGAAAGGGTTTATTGATAAGTCATGTCTTTTAGGTCTTTTAGAGTATAAATAGAGGTTATATCAAGTCATTTTGACATCATTCATTGAACATAAGTACAAGAGAGTAGTGCGCACTTATCTATGAGGCTATTCTCAGTTCGTGTGTGGATCTCTTTGGTCTTGATTTCATGAAAGAGCATTGTATGACATTGTACATGTTGGAGGAATCTATACTAAAGAAAGTTTGCAGGGTTTTCGCCCCCTTGAGGTTTTACCTGAGGATATATCTTATTGTTCTGTGTATATCTATCTTTCAGTTGTGATCCTTTTGCATATTAAATAATAATAAAATAATATAATACTTCAACTGTTGGAAAAACATAAAAAAACAAAATCTACATGGTATCAGAGCAGGCCTAAAAAAGAAGATTTTCCGCAGATTTTTGGAAGTGTTTTGGAAAACTAAATTCACCTTCTCAGTAAGGATGACTACCGACACCAAAATTGACGAGAATCTAGAAGGAGCAGAAAAATTTAGAGCATGGAAGTACAAAGTAGGTCTCATTCTGGAAGAACATGATTTAGAAAGATATTTTGAGGAGGAAGTTTCAGAACCAAAGGAAGATGAGGCCAAGGCAAAGCATAAAAAGAACCAGGCCATGGCTAAGAGGATTATTGCAAAATCAATCAAGGATCATCTGATCCATCATGTTTCTCCATTAAAATATCCAAAGAAAATGATGGATGCATTGACTTGCCTATTTGAAGGAAAAAACATCAACAGAAGGATGGCATTGAAGACACGGATGAAGAATGTGAAGCTTCAAGAGTCCATTCACTCTTACTTCTCGAGAGTGAAATAGATAAAGGAACAGATTGAGGCTATTGGAGACACTGTTGACGAAACAGAAATGGTGATGACCACCTTGAATGGTCTCCCAAGGACATGGGACTCATTCATTCAAGGAATATGCTCAAGGAGGAAGTTAATCAAGTTTAGCAGATTATGGGAAGATTGCACTCAAGAGGAAGCAAGGTTGGTAGAAAGAGAAGAGAAAATGAGGGATGATGATCAAGCTTTAGTCGCTCATACAAGGAAAGGAAAGAGTAAGAAGGAACCCTCATCCCCAAAGAAACCTCAAAAGTCAAAGAAGAATCGAAGAGACTATTAAAATGTGATGTGTTTTTGTTGCGAAAAGTTGGGACACGTTGCAAAATTTTGTCCCCTTATTATTAAATAAAAGAAAAGGAAAAGGGAAAGAGGCATCATGCTTATGTCATTGAAGATGATGAACCACCGAAGAAAATTGCAGGAGAAGATGATTCAAGTGATGATGACTATGTCCTAATATCTTCTCTCACAGGAACAATCACCCATCAAAATGATACTTGGTTGGTGGATAGCGGTGCTTCTAAGCACATGATAGGGTATAAAGGCTCTCTGTCAAACTTAATTCATAAAGACTCACCTCATAATGTGAAGTTGGGTGATGGTTATTAGTATCCGATCAAAAGAGTAGGAGAGGCCTCCTACAAAATAGATTCTGGGAAGGCTATGAGGATGAAGGACGTGCTTTATGTACCAGGTTTGAAGAAGAACCTTCTCTCGATTTCATCTTTCGATGAGAAGGGTTTCAGGGTTGCATTTGTAGACTGAGAAGTTCTCATGTGGCCAAAAGGAAAGGCGTTCAATGATGCAGTTGTTATCGGTGTCCAAGAAGGAGGACTATATAAATTAAAGGGATGCTCAGAGTCAACATTCATTCACGACAATGTGAATTTAGGTGAGCTATGGCATAGGAGATTTTCCCACCTACACTACAGAGCTTTACCAATCATGAGCAAGATGGTAACAGGACTACCGGAGATTCAAGTGAATCCAAATGGCGTGTGCAAAGGTTGTGCACAAGGCAAGAATGTGAAGAACCCATTATCAAGGAATGATAGCAGAGCCAAAGGAGTCTTGGATATTGTACACTCGGACGTATGCGGACCGATGTCGGCACCATCGCTTAGCAGGTACAAATATTATGTATCTTTTATTGATGATTACTCGCGCAAAACTTGGATTTACTTCTTGAAGTCAAAAGGTGAAGTATTTGGTAAGTTCAAGGAATTCAAGGCACTAGTAGAAAACCTAACAGAAAGGAAGATAAAGACGTTGAGATTAGACAATGGAGGAGATTTCACCTCAGATGAATTCTAATATTTCTGCAAAGAAGTTGGGATTGAGAGGGAGCTCTCTACTCCCTATAATCCGCAGCAAAATGGAGTGGCAGAGAGAAAGAATCGGACGATTCTGGAAGTAGTGAAGGTCGTTATCCATGATCAATATTTACCTATGTATCTATGGGCATAAGCTACGATGACAGTTGTGTACGTGTATAACAGAAGTCCCCTTCGAGTTCTTGAAAACAAGACACTAGAGGAAAAATTTTCAGGAGATAAGCCATAGGTCAGCCACCTGAGGATATTTGGATGTCTTGTATATGTGCATGTCCCCAAGGACAAGAGAACAAAGTTGGACCCATCTGGAAAGAAAGGTACATTTGGTGGGTACATTGACACATCGAAGGCCTACCGAGTATACATTCTCGGTCACCGAAAGATCAAGATTAGCAGGGATGTCACCTTCGATGAGGATGTAGCTTTTCACAAGACAAAGCAGGTTCATGTAGAGGAATCTCATGACAAAGAGAATGGCGTTCCTAGAGCCACGGAGACAAGAGAAGTGGAAGTATAGGAATTCATTCCTGAGGATCAGGATATGGCCAAACCATAGAGGCCTGTGGAGAATCCTACACAAAAGAGAAGACCATCTTTGGCACAAGAGGCCATCAAATATGCAGAGAGATATGGTGCCCAGGATGGATCATCTAGGAAAGTCAAGAAACCAAAATCGTATCTCGGCTATGTAGGATTATTGTGTGATATCATTGATGCAAATCCTACCAGCTATGAAGAAGTTGCAGAAAATAAAGAATGGAAGGATTCCATGGTTGAGGAATACCATTCAATAGTGAAGAATGGCGTTTGGGATGTGGTTCCCAAACCTAAGGAAAAAGCAGTTGTGAGCTCCAAGTGGATATTCAAGACGAAGCATGCTACAAATGGAAGCATTGAGAAATACAAGGCTAGATTTGTAGCACGAAGATTTTCTTAGAAGGAAGGAATTGACTACGAGGAGACTTTTGCTCATGTGGAAAGATATAATTCAATAAGGGTTGTTCTTTCAATAGTTATTGTGATGAAATGGAAGGTTCATCAGATGGATGTAAAGACGATGTTTTTGAATGGGGTAATAGAGGAAGAGGTTTATGTGAAACAACCACAAGGATTCAAGTCACATGACAGGGAGATGCGTGTGTGCAGGTTAAAGAAGGAATTATATGGATTGAAGAAGGAACCAAGAGCATGGTATGGTCGGATTGATGGTTTTCTGATGAGCTTGGGATTTACCAAGAGCAGTTTAGATTCTAACATTTACTTCAAGGTTGAGGATGATGGACCAGTGATATTACTACTATATGAGGATGACCTGTTCTTGACAGGAATGGATAAGCTCATCATTGAGTGTAATATAAAACTCATTGCAGAGTTCGAAATGAAATACCTAGGTTTGATGCACTACTTTTTGGGTCTAAAGGTATGGCAGAGGAAGAATTAGATCTTCCTAAATCATGGAAAATATGTTGTGGAGATCATGAAGAGGTTCAGGATGTTGGAGTGTAAACCGATGGCTACACCAATGGAATCAAATATGAAGTTGTTGGATGATATGACTTCAGAGGTTGTGGATGATACATTATATAGGCAGATGATTAGGTCATTGATGTACTTGACAAATACATGACCAAATACATGTTTTTTTATGAATACCCTAAGTCAGTACATGGTTGACCCCAAACATATTCACCTGATTGCAGTAAAACATGTGATGAGGTACCTTAAAGGTACAGTGGATTATGGGCTCAAGTATGTTACAGACAATGAGATCAGTCTACTTGGATATTTGGATTCGGATTGGGATGGTAGTGTTGCAAACCGGAAAAGTGCATTAGGATGTTGCTTCACTTTGGGATCTGGTATGATTTCATGGATCAACAAGAAGTAGTCATGTGTAGCACTCAGTATGGCTGAGGCAGAGTATGTGGCAACATGTGCAGCAAGTCACAAAGCAGTGTGGCTTCAGAAGTTGTTGACTGGATTATTTGATATTGCGATGGAGGCGACCTGTATCTTGTGCAAAAATCAGAGTTGTATAAAGTTGTCAGAGAACCCAGTGTTTCATGATAAGTCAAAGCATATCGAAATCAAGTATCACTATATCAGGGATATGGTGCAAAAGGGAGCAGTGAGGCTCCAATATGTGGCTACCGATGAGTAGGTTGTGGATGTGCTGACAAAGTCGTTGTCAAGGACGAAGTTCGAGTACTTCAGGGACAAGCTTGGCGTAGTCCCTCTTTAGAGGGAGTGATGGCTTCAAATGTTATTGCAGGTTAGTGGATGTCATGATGACATGTTGTAGCTATTGGAGAGCTACCCACTGGCCCTGGATGCATGCTAAAGAGACAAGGTATAGATGTTATCACAGGGTATTGGATGTCATGCATAAGATATCCGAGTTTTTTGCGAGAAAATGGATAGTCTCATGATGATATGTTGTAGCTATTAGAGAGCTACCCACCGGCCCTAGATGCATGATAAAGAGACGAGGTATAGATATTATTGCAGGGTACTGGATTTCATGCATAAGATATACGAGTTTTTTGCGGGAAACTAGATAGTCTCATGATGACATGTTGTAGCTATTAGAGAGCTACCCACCGGCCCTGGATGCATGTTGTGAATTCACTATGGATTTCATGTGATGTATAGATCTGTGTGTCTGACAGTGAATTGTCATGAGCTCGTGTGGATGGTGACAGTGTTAGAGTCTGTGTCAGATAGAATACCTTCCTCATTAAGAGGGAGTGTTGAGATTTTATGTAATTTCGGAAGTTATTACTAAGTGTAATTGTGAAAGGGTTTATTGATAAGTCATGTCTTTTAGGTCTTTTAGAGTATAAATAAAGGTTATATCAAGTCATTTTGACATCATTCATCGAACATAAGTACAAGAGAGTAGTGTGCACTTATCTAGGAGGCTATTCGTGGTTCGTGTCTAAGTATCTTTGGTCTTGATTTCGTGAAAGAGCATTGTATGACATTGTACATGTTGGAGGAATCTATACTGAGGAAAGTTTGCAGGGTTTTCTCCCCTTTGAGGATTTCCCTAAGGATATACCTTATTGTTTTGTGGATATATGTCTTTTAGTTGTGATCCTTTTGCATATTAAATAATAATAAAAGAATATAATACTTTAATTGTTGGAAAAACATAAAAAAAAAATCAATAGACAACGCTCAGCGACACAACGCTCATTTACAGGCTTTGGAAAATACAACATAACGTTAATTGGAATTACTTAGGATATGATAAGCGAAGTTCATAAACATTAAATGTCTATGAACTAATGTTAACATCGAATCTAGCATTAATTCATTTCAAACAATGTACACCTTAATGGATTGTAATGCAGGTCTCATTTGATAAGTTTCAAACCAAATATTTCACCCTTACCTCGATATGAGGCCAAATAAGGCGTTGAAACTAAAAAATTAGGCTTAAAAATAAACTATGAGTTGGGAAATCTCATGACTTTATGAAAAGTTTGGTTAAAATGATGGGTATGCATGCAACAATTAATAGAAGAATGAAAAACCAGTTACTAATAGTCCCTGCGGCCCGAAGGGCAAGGACTAATAATGCTCATGAGTATTCCAAAGTATTGAAATTACTTCCAAACAAAAAGAAGGATATTCATTAGACCCACTTGAGAAGCTCTTATTTGAACATGACTTGAATCAAAATAAAACAATGTACCATTTTCATGTTTCATATTTGAAAGGTAAATGCTTAAGTATGAGTACCTGTGGTGGTGTAGATGTTTGGAATCTATGGTTCTTCATGTGAGTTGTTAAACACCAAGGTTATAAGTTTACCTCATCTTAGAATGACTTATGGATGTTGAGACTCTTGTCAAGAGTAAAAGAATCATAGATAATAATTAGTCACGTGACCAAAGAATTAAGATGAGAGAACATTGTTATTGATGTGCACTACTAAGTGTTGTAGGATTTTAGTACAACGGTTGAGAAGATAAACTCACCCTATCATGTAAGAAGATACAATGTAACATAAGGAATTAAATTTATGAGAAATGAAAGTGACTACAATTTGGAGTCCAATGATAGCATTGTTTTGACCTTATAGGTGATGCAACTCCTGTAAATGGTGATTCATAACTAAAACAAGGGTATGCACTTCACTTGTGAGGACAATCTATGATCAAATTAACAAAGCGAGAGGCTTGTTGAAGAAATCATACAATTGTATGAGGTGCCCATTATGATATTGTAGGTCAATATTTGTGGTTGATTGTGAATTTGAATGCTTTTTAGTCAGTTCCAAACACATAAAAGAATTGTGATACCATTTATCCACGCCTAGACTATTTATCTGAGGAAGAGAGTAATTTATGGGTTGTAATGATAATGCATGTAATGAATGACAATGTGTGTGGTTCAAGTTAGAATAGGTTGAATAAAGCAAGGGATTGACAAAAGAGTTATGTTCATGCCCATAAAACTCAAAAAAATGTTAATGCAGGGAACATAGTCTTCCTATGAGCCAGAATACAAAAGAGTGCAATAAAATTGGGAAAGGGTGCTAAATAGTTTTCTAGTTCAATTAAACCATCTGAAATCCTTGAGAATATCAAACCAGTCAAATATCGAGCCACGTTACCTCTAGAGCTACGCAGGAGGTATAATATAATTCCTACTTCAAGTTTCACACTAATATGTTTTGGGAAAATTCCCTGAGATTAAGAGATTAATTTATAAGTGGTCAATAAGAGGTCCTATTGAACCAATCCAATACATATACTGGACATATGGTCACAAAATTTTATTAATTACATTAAGGTTCGGTGGGATAATGACAACATAGGATTTTCTACCTAGGAGGACATAGAGACCATGCATCAAGATCACCCTGCACTTTTTACTTGACTATGACTTTGGGATGAAGTTTCCTTAAGGTTGGGTGTATATCATTAATTCCCCGCATTTTTTCCTTGGGTAGTTATAGTACTATGTTTTTCTTATCTAAGTAGTTCATTTGATCGGTATTTGCTTGGACTTGGATAGACTAATGAAGATATTTGATATGTATACATCTAGACATATTTTGATATTACCTATGTGTTGAAAATACATGGTTTTTCCATAATGATGGTAGTTATGTGATTCCATTTTGGTCATGCAATTAAAATGTTTTAATTTCAGTAAATGGATACCAATTCAATATTTATTATATGTATGCATATAGGAGAAATGCATGATGCAAGTGAATGTATATATTGTAATGGTTTTACAAGAAGTAAGGCTTGCCTAAGAGTGGTTATTCGATGACATGACTCTTAGAAAAATAGTTGCATAATATGGTTGGGACTCGATGTTAGGGTGTTGACTTTGGTTCTATCAAGAGGGGTGGAGGTGTTTCCCACCATGTATGCTCTGAAACTTGGAGTTATGGAAGACTATGTTAGCCATGCTCCCCTAGATATGTGATGATGACTATTGGTTTCCTACTAGGAAAGTTAGCTCGATATAGTTGATGCTTCCACCTAAAGGTTATATCTGGAGTTAGGTCGGTATAGACGATGCGACAACATATTGCAATAGAGGAAGAGATGCAATATGGAAGTAATGGTGATTAAGTGGTTTGGGGTGATCCTAACTTGGTTGGGATCCTGGTAGGAATTAGTTGCGTCATCCTTTACTTTTATGGCATTTCAATTAGATTCCTTACAATGCTTAAGATGTTCATCTAATTCATTTTGGATAAATGGTGTGTGACAAGACATGTAGCATATTTATTGAATCATTTTGATTGTGTTAATGTAAGTATCAAATAACGTGTTATTTTAATTACTACCACTTGATCACTAATTGGTGTGGGGAATGGGTCATAAACACAATATATATTTAATCCTTTAAAATATACACATTTCTAATCTTACTCATTTTTTTCTTCATAACCTAGATAACATTTGGGCTTATCCAATTGAATTCTTATACATGAAGATTAACCCAATTCCTAACATCCTATCAATCTCTTCTTTGCCATTTTCCATGACCTTAGGGTTCAGCCTATAGGGTCTCTCCATGGGCTTGGCATCTAGTTTTAACTCTATCTTCATATGTCCTAAGTCACCTCTATTGTCTTTCAGTATTGTAAATTTATGGTGGGAGAGATCCTTATCCTCTTTGAGCAGTGCCTCTAATTCTTAATTGTCTTCTCATCCAAGTAGTCACCCATTGATGTCAATCATGGATTTATTGTGAGCCAATGTTGACATTCTCAGTATTCAATTTTTCTTGATAGATTTGGTGATGTGATTGATTGGTTGTGTCTTTCACAATTTTTCCCCTTTTATTTATTTAAAAGCGAGATGGGGCACCACATCTAGGTCATCATCATTGCCATCACTCTACCCAACTTTGTGGCCATTTGAGTGGTTGAAGGGTACCTTTTTCTTGTGTCAAAACTATAGTGTGGTGGTGTTTTTGGAATACTAGCATATATTTCTACACCCTCTTACAACCAAACATGAATGACTTGATATTTTTTAATGTTGTGGTGACTTTTAAAGTGTTCATGTAATGAGAAATACTTGTGAAAGGAGATATGCATTACATCCCAAGTCTTGGTTTTCCTACTTATATCTGCATAGATGTACGATTCTTTAGAGATTAATCTAAGATTATGGATGAACATATTCACCCACAATTTCTTGGGATGTCCAGCTCGACACCACTGGTTTATATAGTTAGTCACATGTAAATTTTATTTTGTCCTTGATACAACTCGGATATGATGTACTAGAAGTCATTTGTAGAATATGATCCCTGGGACACTTCATTACATGGGTTCTAGAAGGAATATCTAATGGTGGGTTGGACTTCCTCCCAGCTTTGTAGTGAATGATGTGTCACTCGCCATCATGGAGGAGTGGCTTTGAGTACCACATCCAATGTTGAAATTCTATTCTCTAGATTAGTGGAGTGCTCCATTCAATCTAGAAAATCTTTAATGTCATCATTCCCATTTTATATGGGTGTTCTACAAGCTATGTTCCTACCCATCTAAAAATTATGATATAAGTACATTGTCTTGATGAGAGTTCATGGTTAAGATTTTGCCAACTATGTAATGCATCCTCAAAGTTTGTGTCAAACAAACAAATGTTATGCCAACTAACATTTATGTACATTATTGTTTTCAAATTCTATGGTGAGAGGTTTTAGAGTTGAGTTCTTCCAGATTTTCCACAATGGAAGTCATATTGAAATCGACGTTTTGAATCCTTACCTAGATTCATCTTTAGGAAAAATAGTCAGTGATAAGCACTATGAAACTGCACAATAAATACACAAGATGTAGGATAGATTGAAAACAAGTAAGTTGGCTTAAATAAAACCCTAAATTCAACGGAAGAGAGACATGTGAGAGAGAAATTAGTATAATTCTAATTAAGAGTATGATATTATCATTGTTATAAACTCTAAATAAACGATAAACTAAAACTTATAATAAAGAAAAATTAAAAATTTATTTTAATTATAACTTATAATAAACTATATATTATATTGTAGACTATAACCTAAAATACACTATATAACATATTATATTAAATTATAGATAGTAAAATATATACTATATTATAATTTAGCCCCGAGGGTTAGCTCAATTGGTCTAAAGCCAGACGTGAGATATTTCATGTTTGTTGTTGGTCACGGGTTTGACTCTCTTGATCTCCTTAAGGTTAGGCCTCGTAATCAGGACCGATGATTTACTCCATTTACCATTCATAAATAAGGGGAAGTACTCGGAGAGTTTCCCGCAAGAATTTTCTTGAAA
>JASDQU010011207.1:37439-58533 GCA_032191745.1 Picea mariana
AAGGAGAGTGCATTTTTCACTCGCAAATGTGGGTGAAGGGTGCTTCGCTACATTTCGTTGTTGATAGTGGAAGCCAAAAGAACCTCATCTCAGTAGATGTCGTGAAACGGTTGGAGTTTCCGACAACACCATATCCACATTCATACAACATCGGGTGGCCCAGCCAAGGACGAGATCCCCACATCAGACAACAGTGTCTCATGTCCTATGGCATCAAGCCCTTCAAGGATGAGGTATAGTGTGATGTTTCCCCACTTGAAGTTTGTGATGTTATTTTAGGCCAACCATATATGTGGAAATTTCATATTGTGTATGAGTCTAGACCTCATACTGTCATTGTTACTATGAGCAAACAATTGTACAGGATCCCATAGGTAGCTCCACCTACCACAATTTATCTAATCTCAGCTAAGAAGTGCAGGAAGTTCATCTCCTAGACTTCATGATTCACTCTCAGAGTGAAAGGAAGGTTGCAGCCACATCCATGGCCTCTACACAAGGATCCTCTACATAGAAAAAGAAAGTGGACAAGGTCATGGAATAATATCGGGACATCTTCACCTCACCTACCAAGGTGCCTCTACACTGTCAGGTCAAGCATTCAATTGAGTTAACACTTGGAAAGCATTTGCCTAACGGGCCTGTGTATCGATGCTCTCTCCTGGAAAATGAGGAAATCAAGTGCCAAATCCAAGAGATGCTCTGAAAAGGGCACATTCGACCAAGCTCCTCGCCCTGAGGATGCATAATCGTGCTCATACAGAAGAAATATGGGACATGGTGAATTTGTATTGATTACAAAGATCTAAACAAAATCATAGTCAATTCCCTGAATTGGTGACCTTCTCGACCAGCTCAAGGGGGTAAATTATTTTAGTAATATTGATCTGAATTTCGGCTACCACCAGGTCCCCATAGAAGAGATTAATGTGTGGAAGACCACTTTCATGTCTAAAGAATGTCTTTTTGAGTGGTTGGTCATGCCCTTTGGATTGATGAATGCCCTGGCCACCTTCATGAGGTTGATGGATGACATATTGCGGCCCTTCACTAGTTCCTTTGTGATTGTATATTTGGATGACATCCTCGTCTTTAGCAAGAGTTGGGCAGAACACTTACAGCGCATTCAACAAGTCCTCACACTCTTCGAAAACACAAGTTATATGCTAACTTTGAGAAATTCTCATTTGGCATGAACAAGGTCCAATATCTTGGATACATTGTAGATGAGCATGGTGTGCATGTCAATCCAACCAAGATCCTAGTCATTCGTGATTGGCCATCCCCAACAACACTCACCTAGATTCAGGGCTTCTTAGGCCTCACCAACTTCTATCGTATATTTGTATTGGGGTTCTCCCATATCGCATGGGCTCTCAGCCAAGTGACCAAGGGTGGTTGTAAAGCCAAATTTGTGTGGGGCAGATCATAGAAAAAATATTTAGATGATCTAAAACATCGCTTATGCTCAGCCCTGATGCTCACCTTACCCAATATGGAACAACCATTTGAGATTGAGAGTCGAGACTGATGCTTTTGATTATGGTATTGGTGTCATTCTCACTCAGCACAATCATCCAATGGCCTATCATAGTGAGACACGCTCATATGTTGTTTGTAAGTACCCCACCTATGACCAAAAAATGTATTCCATTGTACAAGCTTGTCGCCAATGGAAGCATTACATTCTAGGGAAGGAGATAGTCATCCATACAGATTACAAGCCTTTGTAGTTCATGTAGACATAAGGAAAATTGCAGAATGACCACCATCAAAAGTGGTCCACATACTTGCAACAATTTCACCTCAATATTAAGTATACGAAAGGAAGCACCAATCATGTCGTTGACTGCCTCAGTCAACCTCTAGTTGGGACACTAACCACGGTGCTTGACTCTTGTGGGTATGAGACCTCTGGGTGGTACCAACTTGATTACATCAATCCTGACTTCTCTATGACCTACCAGATGTTGGGAACAAGCATGATTGTTGCCAACTTCCATCTTCAAGATGGACTTCTATGCCATCTAGTTCATCTCTGCATTCCTTCAAGTGAACGTGTGAAGTTGATTTGGGAAGCCCACTACAATCATATGGAAAGACAATTTGGCATGGAGAATACAATGGTAGTACTATAGAAGTATTTCTATTGGTCGAAGCTTCGACAGGATGTTAGTAAGTATATCATATATTTCACTGTATTTTTTATTGCCAAGACAACCATTATAAAACAAGGACTATACACCCCTCTTCCTACTCCCGACAGGCCCTGGGAAGCCATCTCAATGGACTACATGTCAGGTCTCTCCTCCACCAAGGATGGCAATGACTGTGTATCCATGGTTGTTGATCGATTCTCTAAGATAGCCATTATGACTTCCTGCAAGAAGAGTATCACAACCGAGGCCATCGACAAGCTCTTCTTTGAGTGTGTATGGGTACACTTTAGACTACCACAGACCATCATATCAGATCAGGACAATAGATTCTTGAAAAAAATCTAGTTGATCCAATGGTCATTGTTGGACACCAAGCTCACCAAATCCATTGCCTTCCACCCTCGTACTAATGGATAGACAGAGATCGTCAATAGGATGATCATGCATCTCTTGCACATGTACAACTCCAAGCATCCACGCACATTGGATGAGATACTTCCTTATGTCCAACATAGCTACAACAGAGCACTCCATAGCTTGACTGGCCACATCCTTTTTTAGGTGGGCCTAGGTTTTTGGCCATTGGGCCCCATTGATGTAGCACTGCCCCTTGCATCTACACAGGCAGAATATTCCCATGCTCAATCTTAGGTTGGCAAGGCCACCAAATTCATTTAATGGATTCAATGCGTCCGCCATCAGGTCCATGATATTTTTCAAAAATCCAGCTAAGTACAAGCAGTGCCATGATCACCATCGAGTTCCCCACAAGTTTCAAGTAAGCGACAAGGTTTGGTTGCATTTGTAGAAATAAAACCTTATGGGACCCCACTGGAATTTGTGTCCACTTCACTATAGAGCTTACACATTCAACAAGACTATGGGAAACAATTTTTTTGAGTTAAGTAATCCCCCCTTCCATGGATTACACCCAATATTCAATGTGGACCTCCTTCTACCATATTTTCCACCACTACTGGACACATTGGAGGTGGCAGATCATATGACACCTACATAGCTCAATTTTGACTACATGGAATAGGAAACCATTGATTGGAAGGGCACACCCCAACAGAAGCTCCAACTCTATCGAGTTTTCAAAGCAGGGAAACTACTGCACCAAGGAAAGTGGTTCACCAAGCGTCAAGTTCAGTAGAATTTTCCCCATTTGATGGGGGAACTCAAAACAATGGATAAAATTGCTTCATAAGGGGGGAGGACCGATCCAAGTGGACATTGGTAGCAGCCCACCTATTCCATTAGCTCAATATACAATTTCCATTTTGGCATTTTTTTTACAGTTTTTTGGGTCCCAAACTTTCAGGCCATTTTGAGGCCCCAATTGACATTTTTTGACGTGCCAGTGCATAATATATTCCTTTTAGAATGTGTTGGGTTGTTTGGAATGTGTAATCCTCAGCTATACCTTTCTGACGAGGTATCAAGCACCCTAAACGAAGATTGTATGCAAAAGTTGTGCCCTAGGTAAGTTGATGTATCAACTACCCCCATCAGGCCCACAAACCTTTTGGTGTTTCATATTTCAAGGTCAAGGTTTTAGATGTTTAGGGTTTTCTTGTTTATGCTTTATGTTAAAAATTCATTGGGAGTCTCATTCTAATCATCTTCATGTGAATCCATGCAACCATCACATCTCTTCTCAAAGATAAGCTACCACCATTCTAGCGAGTTCATTTCACTATGTATTTTCTTTTACAGTCTCTGCATATTTTAGTCTTTAATAGAAATTAAGTATTTTTGTATCTATTTGTTTATGTCTTATTTATGTGTTTCATTTTGTTCCCTCATAAATTTGGATCATTGGTCTTCATAAAGAAGATCTAGGTTTTCGTAGAAAATTCATCAATGAATGTCACATAGTATGACGCTCCCTGCACTGATGTCACTGACATTGGTCCACACACATCTAAATTAATAAGATCCAAGATCCCCTTGGACCTACTCTCATTTCTTGGAAAATCAACCTTGGAATTCTTGCCAAGTGCACACCCTATGCATATGCTCTGCTACTCAACATTGAAATCTGGGAGACCAATGACAATCTCCCTCAGAATCGGCAACACCCTGTGATGCAGGTGTCCCATCCTCCTATGTTATATCTCACACAGGTTGTCATGGTCATGTATCAAAGCCACCTAAATAGTATTTTTGTTCAACCAGTATAAATTTCCCTTTCTAACCCCAAGGCTCATTGTTGGGTCAAGGTTATCTTCCTCTGGACGTATGAGTTCTTACTCTTTCCAGAACATGATGGAAAAACGCCTATCCTCCATAATTGATATTGAGCACAAATTATTCTTCAGTCCCGGTACATAAAGCACATCCCAGGCCTCAAACGAACATCCTGACTCTAGTTGGAACAAAATCATTCCCTCTCCCTTCACTTCGTACTTGGCATCATCACCAAGCTCTGCTTGGATCCCTAAGTCCTTCTCCATCAAATTGTTGAATAACTCATGTGATTCATCCATGTGAAACGATGCATCATTTTCCAAGTACCAAGCACTCCTTGTGACTTTTTCGGTAGAGAGGCAGGACAAGTGTGAACTCCTCAAACTTCACAGCTAACTCATCCACCTGAGGTTTCGTTGATGCTTCTACCTGTTGTGATTTCTCTTTCCCCTTCTTCTTTTCCAGACACTAAGATGCATAATGCCCATTATTATGGAAAATGAAACACTTTATTTTACTTAAGTCTTTTTTCTTACCTGGATGTGATATTTCCCCCTCATTGTTACCCTTGGAACCCTTTCCTTTTCTCTTCTTGGCATGTCTTACCAAGGCTATATTTTCCTCTCCATCCCTTTGCTTGTTGCATTTATACTTCTCTCGAGCCTCTTTCTGGATGAAATCATCCTAAAGCCTCTGCCAATATAAAGTTTCTCCCAAACATAGCCTCCCTTGACAAATGGTTCCCATGGCTTAGTAAAACCATTCAGCGCCACACTTACAAGTTCTATGGCATCCACTTTCTCCCCAATGGTGGTAAGTTGATCACGTGTCTGGGTGATCCTCATGAAGTAAATGGTAACATTGTCATGTCTTGACATCTAGATGGATCTGAGCTTTCTCCTCGAGATCATCTTCATGTTCAAGTTATTTTTTTATAATAGATCCACTAGAGCCTTGAACATCTCTATGGCCGACTGTTTATCTGCCACGTGAGGGATCAAATGATACTTCATGGAATCTAAGATCACTCTTTGGGATTTGATGTCCTTCTTCTCAAGAGAATCCTTCTCTGATGCATATGTCGGGGTAGGAACAACCTTTTTTGTAATCTCCCAAAGGTCATGTTCCTTCAAAATCAAGGTTAACTTCCCCTTCCAAGATAGGAAGTTGGATTCTCCATCCAACCAATCTTGAAATCTGAGACTGGCTACTGCCATTTCTATATTTGAATAAGAACTATCATGTGCTTAATATTTCAAGCACCTTCTATTGAAATTGAAATTGCTTCTGTACTTTCGTTTGTGTTCCCTACAAGTCTAAAAAATGTGTATGTATGCACCCTACTCTTCTATAGCCCATGTATACATGCGCTCTACGATTTTGATGCCCATGTATGGCCTGCAACAACAAATTTGTTATTGTATGGTTTCTTCCCAGAAATTTGTCCTTTGATTTCTATCTACTTCTTTATATATATGCTAAGATCTCCTGCAAAATGGTCTCCTCTTCAGAGTGCAAGCTCTAATACCAGGTTAAAATTTCAACATGCTCCACATACCATGTTGAAATTTCCCTAAATCCAACCTCCTATATCAATTATTTCCTAGTGATTTCCTTTCTTAAATAACTCACTAAATAAAATGTACTTGTTGGAATTATTAACAGAATTTAAACAGCAGAGGCAAAGGAACTGGAAACCAATTTCACATGAAACATACACAACAAGATTTTTTTCCCTTCAAAGATTAGTTGATCATTAACAAATATCAAATCTTACAAGCACTCTCTTACTTGAAAAATGGCCCACTTAGAAACATTGAGAACTACAAATAGCACCTATGGCTCCAGAATGGTCAATACATGCAGCTACCGAACTGCCAATACCTACTTCTACATAACTACCAATACCTACGGCTCCAGTCTGTTGTGGCTACCAAGCTGCCAATACATGTGCCTACAAAACCGTCAATACCTATGGCTATGATCTGTCATAGCTACTGAACTACCAATACCTACAGCTACATAACCGTCAATACATGTGGCTCTGATCTATTTTGGTTATCAAACTAACAATACCTGCAACTACAGAACCCCCAATACATGTCGCTCTGATATGTTGCAGCTACAGAATGACCAATACCTGCAACTATCGAAATGTTCTCTCTTCTCCTTTGACCTGAGAAAAATGTCCTTCTCTTGCTTTTCTTGATGTGAATCAAGTGATTGTGTTTTGTATGATGTGTCTTCCTCTTTCACTCTAGCCTTTCTTTTATAATGTTGATTTATTCCCTAACCCTAATCTCCAAAGTGATCAACGTGTTGATGGGGCCTAAATCCCCTGACTCAATAGCAGGAACCAAACCTACCACCGAGACCCAATTAGACTCTGCAGCATTTGGAGTGGGATGGTTCTCCATATCTTACGATCTGGCCAAATTATCGATGAGCTTTTGTGTTTTCTGGTGAAGGCTCTTCCTTCAATTAGGACAATTTTTCTCTTTATTTTCTCTTAGGTGGGGCTGGTATGAGAGATGCGAGCCGGTATAAACCAACTTGACAAAGACAGGACAAGTTTTTTAACTATTGGGAAGGGGTCAAGCTTGGGATAACCCGCTGCTCGAACATACAGACAACGATCCTATGCCAAAGGACCTAGTACTAATACTTTAACTGAAAGAGCATCCAACTGTTGTCTGAGAAAACTACTTGACAGAAAGAAAACGTATATGTAATCAAGATCATGGTAAGAAAAATAATTCATCTACCAAGATATTCATCACACAGCTGAGGTAAACTACTTATCATAAAGAAAAGAAACACATATGTAATCAAGATAACGGTAAGCAAAATAATTCATCTACCAGGACATTCATCACATAGAAGCACAACGATTTACTTTCATCATTTAAAGAAAATAATATCAAAACATTGCACCAGATAACTTGACAATAGAATTAATTTCTCTTACTCATTTACTGCAACATTCATGGAACAAGAAAGGAAGTAATTCTTCTCCAACTCCAATCACATACATCTGATGAAAAATAGCTCGTCTTTGGTCCAGAAGGACTTCTTAATCATAACAGTCTCAAAATAATTATCAACAACAAAAAAAATGAGTTCTTACAACAACCATCGACCTCTTGACCATCGGTTGATGTCCCTATTTATAATATAAAGTCTTAACAGTAATTAACAGTAAAATACAATTTGAGCTAATCAAAAATCGCCACGTGGCGTTATCATCTAACAGTCTTTCAACAGTCCACCCGAGTTGTTTCTTGAAAAGGGTGGACTCTTCCATAATCAGACCATCTGATAAAGAGTTCTTCACAGGTGTTGGCCCATGGAAATCGGTGTTGTTCCATTGGAGCCGCATATATCCCCCTGATATCTGTTGCGTGCGCCCGATACTTTGCGAGGCTGAAGTTCAATTTTTGAAGCATGGTTCTGGCTTTGATTGGATGTCCTGCGAACAGTTGTACTTGACTGGGCTTTGCATCGGTGACCTTTGCACATTCTTCGGCCCATAACGCATCTTGTTCGATGCACAGTTTGATTATTTCATTTAGGTCGATAAACATATCGGGGGTACCATACTTGAGGAGTCCGATGTCTTTCATTATTTTATTGATTTTATCCCAATGCTTCTGACATCTGGCCCATTGTTCTTGGATTTCTTCGTGTGGGATTCGAGACATTTTGGCCTAGTATTCAGTCGATCACTTCATGTGATTGAGACTACTTTTACTTACTAGCCGAATATCATGGTCTTCCTTTTCTCAGCCTTTCTGGACTGCCTCAATAAACTCGAGCCTCTCAACCACCTGCTGCGCCTTCTCATACCATCGCTCCATTTCCTTACATGTCGCAAGTGTCATAAGAGTGTCTTCCTGGAATTCGGCTATATTTGAGATTAACAGGTGTCTTTCCTTCTTGAACTCATCGTAAACTTTACCAAACTCATCTTTTAAATACATAGCTATTTGTGTAGCACCCTTATAGTAATCGACAAGATTGCGCAAGTGTTCGAGCTCCTTTTGGGCGGTGGCAAGTTCCTTTTCATCTCTCCTGGCTCTGTCCTGGGCGGCCTCTAAGAGGGATTTTCCCACACCAATTAGCTCAGACGTACGGGCATCTGCTGTATTGATTAACTTCTCCTCAGTGACGACTATGATGGACTGATCCAGCGTTATTGTTCTCTTCTTTTCAGTCCTCTAAACGATAGCCTTTCTCTTTTGATCATAGGAGATTGCATAGATTTCTGCGACCTCATCTACCAGGTCTCGTATCTGTTGATCACCCCATGTGAGATTGTTTCCCAATCTTCCCATAGTGTATATTTGTTCGAGAGTGGGCTCTTGAACTTCTTCATTCTACCTTATAGATCCAACTCCTACTTGTTGCTCGTCGGGGATCTGGGTATTGAGCAGGATAGAGGTGTCGAGCATAGACTTGTCACTTACTTGCTCATCGATCGTGGAACTACCTATTTTCTTCTGTAGAGGATCGTCACTCGGGCCTACATCTATTTCCGCTTCATCGGACTTTCCTGTATTGAGATTACCTTCACCTTCAGCTTCCTTTTGTGGGGCTCCCTGGTCCTGAAACCCGGGCCCAGCAGAAGAGACATTTGTGGGACTTGGGAAAGAGGTATTTTCAGGACCTTCTTCTTCTTGGATGCACACCAGGGTACCACGAGAGGGATCTTCACTCTCGTCATTATTGTATATATGTATAAGCGTGCTCAAGGGGTTGGGCGCTTCTGTTTCTATCGACACTTGGCCCATCTCTGGTTGAGTTGTTCCTTCTCCCGAGGGATCAATTGGCAATATCGTAGATTCAGGATTACCTGAACCATTGGTGCCATCGGTGACAATGAGACCAGGATCACTTGGTTTTGTCGGGACTCCTTGGACAGTAGTTGAAATCCCAGGACTTATGGCAAGATGTTGGTTATCCTGCATTCGTTTCATTAGTAGCTGAGCTTGCTAGTATAAAAGTACGCCACTCTCTTGAGCCGTTTGATCTTTAGGGAAATCTCTGATTTGTACCGGGGATTCCTGATGAGCTTCTGCGACCTTAATGTATTCTTGGGGGTCATTTGTTTCTTCCTCCAATTCATATGCTACTGTTGCTTCAGGGCGTCGGCCAACTCCTTGAACTGCTTCCTCCAAAAACGTGGCATGCTCTTCATAGCTCATAGCTCTAAACCTGGTTCCTCTAGGATTAGCCTTCCTAACTGCCACCATATCCCAGCCTTGAGCATTCTTAGTGAAAATTTCATCCTCAAACCGATCGTGGGCATAAGGCCAACAGGATGATACCTGTGACGCGTGTTGTAGGACCAATCCCTTGGGATCGTGTTTGCGAAATCGGCCAGTTTTGAACCGAATTCCAATTGGCATAGCCCAAGTTGTTTAGCATGTGCGGTGTCTTTGACCATGCAGAAGCCGCTATGAAACCCATACGGTATGAAAGCCCACTTCTTGTCTTTCACTAAAGTTGCAGTGTATCCTTGTATGATGGTTTGATAGCAGATTTCACCTAACTCTAGCCAGTCGAGAACATAAACGGACAATAAATGTGGTGCCCCTGTGGCGCTGAAAATCCTAATGTAGGTTTCTCGTTCATCTAAATACCAGTGACCAATTTTGGCTATGACCTTCTTTGCTTCGTCTGATAATCTAGGGAATTCTTTCTTAAAGAGAAAGAAGTAAATGGGCGCAATAAACTGATCACAGATAACAGCATAGGATTTGTTGTACCTGTTTTCCCATAAGATGTTGTAGTATACATGGACTGCGAGCTCCAAAGGGTGCCAATTCAATTTCATCCCAGCAAAAGTGTTCCTGGCGCAGATGACGTCCAATAGATACGAAGCCATGTAGCAGGCGGGGGTATCTCCCTCCTTGGGAACCTGAGCCTGTTTTATACAGGTGCTCAACTGTTTAGAGATGATAGCACCCCAATTGAAATCGATGCCTGAAATGGCGACTGTAAAAGCCAGAGGCATCCAAGCTTCCAAAAATCGGGAGCAGTCTTTCTCCCCATGCAGTCTGCAAAGAAGGGCCATGAGATAGGCATATGGTTCCCTGAGATTGATCGTCGGGTACCAGCCAGAAGTTCGGTTCATGAATTTATTGTCTTCCCTCCACCAGGATGTCATGATTTTGCTAGTGTCGTGAGAGGCATAAGAACTCAGCACGAAATCAGTGCTCAACTTTTCTCTAGACTCATTGAGTTTGTAGTATTTATGAACTTCTGATGGCAGGAAAACCCCGACGCATTTGCCATTGTCATCATTAATCAAAAATTCGTGTGCATCGGTGTGATCAATGAGCCACTTTAAGAGCTTGACACAAGGGAAAACCGGAGACCGACTTGCCACCATGTGCAGATAAGCCCTACGAATATTTGGGAGGACCTTGTCATCGAGATTCCTTGTATCAAGGTCATTGTGCGGAGTATATTCGAGGGGTTCTTCATTCTTTATCTTCTTGAAGACTTCTTCCCAACGAGGAAAGGTTGTCTTTTCTCCAATGCTTGTCTCTTTATCCCCGAAAGTTGGGGGTTGGACAAAGGGCTCCTTGGTGATCGCCTTGATGACGGACACCGGCTTAGGAGCGAACTCTAATTGTCTTGCAACTGTTGGGGAAGAGCCTCCTCCTAATTTCAACTCTTGCAGCTTTGGCACCTGTGGTGATTTCCTGGTGGATGGCTTCTTTGGAGGCATTGTCCCTGCAATCAAAGCTGCCCTTTAAACACGTATACAGAGCAGCATCGGGTGAGAACATATACAAATGAAGCATAGAACCATAAGAGAACCCATACATGTAATGCTTGCTAAGATAATTGTTTAATACTCACTGAACTTCAGATGCTTCCTCTAGACTGGTGGCTTCGTTCTCCTGTTTGTTATGAATTCCTTGTTGCATAGAGTGGGATCACACAAAAGGACTTGAAAGAAAATAACTGGGAGATACTACCAGTCATATCAATTAGTTAATACGGGTGATAAATGCAGATTTCAAAATAAACCGCTATCGGATTTCTGCCGCTGAGACTTAACTGGTTGACGAAAGAGGCACGGATGGAGATGCATTGTATCAATGAGTTTAACGATTCCCTTTTGATTCGCGCACGAGTTAGTAACTAATGCGCGATCTACGAATTAACTAAAGCTTTGAATGCAGAGTACTTGACACAGCTAGGGGTTAAACGTCAGGTCACGTCTTACCTTCATAAAGATCGGGGATCGAATACTATGTAGATTGTTTATCAATATTTCTATCTTCTTGGTAAAACTCCCGATACCGATGACATTGGGATTGGTGATTAAGGGAACATTTCGTGCATCGGCGGTCAGCGGTGGAACTCCTCTTTTGTGCGGTGTTTATGATTACACTTCTTTGCCGAAGCCAAAAGGATCGGCCTTTGGAAAAACATTTTCGGAGGTTGTTTGTAAAAAAGAACACTATTGTTAGCTGACACCGACGAAGGTCGTTGCTCGAATTTTTTTACTTCCCAAATGATTTCTCACCACCTTAATATTTCACCGATGATGCACTTCTCTAGGGGAAAATTTTGGGTCAGTGATTCTTCGAGCAGTCGTGGTGTCTCTCAAGATGGTTCTTTATATGCTCAAGAGAAACTCGGACATGAAAGATATAAGATAAGAAGGTTATCAGGCTCAAACCACGGTGAAAACAATCAAAGGTAGAAAACAAGGTGGTACCCAAAAGGAAGTGGTCACGGAACTTTTAGGGTGTGTTGAGCACTCAACAGATGGTGATTCATTTGGCGAACGCAAAATCTTTGTCCCATAAAATAGATATCTCTGGTCCTTCTTTTATTCATGCCAACCAGAATTATATATGTATATATAGATCTGTGTATATGTGTTACTATATATTTATATACATACATATTTATGTGTGTGTGTGTGTGTGTGTGCATTTTTTATTTATTTATTTATTTATTTTTATTGTGTTGTTATTTTTGGAAGTATTACTTTAGGGCTTGACCGTTTACTGGGAGGGCGTCAAGTTCCCCTCTCCGATTTTGCAAATGATAAGTACCTACCCCAATCTTCTCAACCACCTAAAAAGGCCCAATCCATAGGCTCTAAAACTTGGAATGCTTCCCTTTGGGTTCATTTACCTTATCCCACTTTAGAACTAAGTCTCCTACTTCAAAATTCTTTTCTTTAGCCTTATGCTTATCGAACCATCTTTTCACTATCTGTTGATGGGATGAAAATTTAGACTTAGCCCTTTCCCTCTCTTCCTCTAGCATGAGCAGAGTGTTGATTCTTTGTTGCATGGTCAAGGATTTATCATCCTTAGAATCTTGGGACAATTAGAGAGATGGAAGATAAAGCCCATTCGGGAGAATGGCTTCTTGTCCATAGACCAGGAAGTATGGGGAATTCCCTATGGCTTCTTTGGGTGTGACCCTATCAGCCCATAGGGAATTATGGAGTTGATTATGCCAATTTCTATGGTTATCTATAACCGTCTTCTTTAGTATCCTTACCAGATTCTTATTGGTTGATTCCGCCACACGGTTTCCCTGAGGGTAATAATTTGTAGAGTACTTGATTATGATTCCTTTGTCTAGAGCGAACTCTGTCAATAGAGTAGAGGAGAAGTAGGCTACATTATCAAAGACCAGAACAGAAGGAACGCCAAACCTTGTAATTAGTTGTTGTTCTATAAATTTGATGACTATTTTCTCATTTACATGGGTAAGAGGAATGGCCTCTACCCACTTTGTGAAATAGTCAGTGGCAGTAAGAATATACTTGTGCAATTTTGAAGAGTTGGGTGTAATTTATCCTATGATACCCAACCCCCACTGCTCAAAAGGTCTAGAGACAGTTACAAGCTGAAGTGTGATTGTTGCCCTTCTCTCCTTGCCATCACTTATTTGACAAGTCTTACAATTCCTAGTGTGAGCATGAGCATCTTTGAACAAAGTGGGCCAATAATAGCCGGCTCTCAGAACCTTATGAGCGGTGGTGTTTCCTGCAAAATGGCCCCCCAGCAGAGCCATAATGGAGTTCTTTCAACACTTTATCGGCGTCTTCGCGTTCGAGACATCTCAGTAATACCCTGTCATAGTTGATCCAGAAGAGTAACAAATTTATGAGGCGATATTGTGCATATTTTAATCGGAGGGCTCTCCTTTCTCTGGGGTTGAGGTTTTCGGGACAAGTCTCGTGATGTAATAGATGAGCCAAATCCTTGTACCAGGAGTCTGGTCCCGGGGAAATGTATGTTGCTTCACCACACCACAGTGCTATTTCATTATCCCGCCCTGGATCTTGGTTTACTTGATCTTGAGCTTCGGCTGTGAGCTTGCACAAACCTTGTCATTTTACTAACTTGGCGGGTTTTATATCTAGATCAAATTCCTAGACTACCGCCATCCAGTTCCCTCTTCTTTCTCCCATTTCTTGTTGGGTAAACAAGGATCGGACTGCGGAGTGTGGCACAATCACCTTAGTGTGATTCTTGAGGATGTACAACCTAAAATGTTTTACTGATTTATAGACCGTGTAGGCCTGCTTTTCTATGGCGGGGTAATTGAGCTCAGCTCCTTGAAGGTTGGTGCTCATAAATGACTCTAGGGCTTCATTGTTTTCGTCATCCTTCTGAGTCAAAATCGTAGCTAGCAATTGGTCAAAGGCAAAAGTATAAAGGTTAAATTCTCTATTGAAATCGGGACTTCGCAATATCGGGGCCTGGGATATGGCGGCTTTGATATTGTTGAAAGCGTCTTTTTCGTTCATCATCCCACTTGAACTCGGAATCTTTGCAAATAATTTTTTGTAAGGGTTTGATGATTTCGGCGAAGTCGGGGGTGAATTTCCTTACAAAATTAATTTTCCTGAAAAAAGACTACATAGTTTTCTTGTTATGAGGTAGCGGGAGTTGAGCTATGGCTTTAATCCTTTCAAGGTCTATTGAATTCCCACTTGAGATATAACATGACCTAACAAATTACCTTCTTCAACACTGAAGATAGTTTTCTTAGGATTGAGTGATATACCGTATTTTTGACATCTTTTAAAAATCTGAGTTAATTGTTCGATGTGTTCTTCTCTATTCTTCGAATACACCGTTATGTCATCTAAATATACTACCACACACTTACTTATAAGTCCTTGAAATGACACGTCCATTTCCCTTTGAAAGGTCGCTCCTACGTTAATCAAGTGGAAAGGCATGTGTTTATAAGCGAAGGTTCCCCATTTAGTCCAAAAGGTAGTTTTTAATTGGTCTTCCTCTGAAACCAACACTTGGTTGTATCCTGAGAAACCATCTAGAAGGGAGAAAATTTCCGAGCCCGACACAGTCTGTAGGAGTTGCTCCATCGGCGGGATGGGATAATTGTCCTTTTCTGAAGCTCTGTTGAGATTCTGAAAGTCTACGCATAATCAGATTTCTCCTGACTTTTTTCTTACTAGAACAAGGTTCGCTACCCAGGCGGAATGTCTAACTTGGAAAATTATCTTCGCATCTAAAAGCTTCTTTAACTCTTGATACATGAGGGGTTCTAAGGATGGGTGGTACTTCCAGAGTTTCTGTTGAAAAGGTTTTATTTCGAGTTTCAACAGGATGGTGTGTTGAATGATGTGGGTATCATACGTTTTCAAATCTTTATAGGACCAAGCAAACACTTCTTGGTATTGTCTGAATAATTTGAGGTAGGCCTTCCTCTCCTCTTTAGATATCGTTTTTCTGAGATTTACATACTTTGGGTTGTCTAGGGTCCCAAGATTTAYAGTTTTGTGGAGGGGACAGGAGCTGCCAGTCTTTGTGTTCTTAAGTCCTTTGAATCSTTCCTTTAGATCAAACAAATTCTCTAGATTTGATATCCCTTTTGGAATTGTGTGAGCCTTTGGTTTATCCATGTGTTGACCCTCCCGAGGATCATTTTCCATTAGTTGTTATTGGAACTCTTCATTGTCAATAGMAAGGTCTTTGAAGTTGTCTTGATTAGTTAGGAAKCTTATGATCTGTTCATCCCCCTCAAAGACTTTCCAACTAGAAATATTATTAGGTATCGATGGCTTGTAGAGMAGTTCTATAGTGAATCGGGAGGCTTTGTAAACTTCTAAAGGTGAAAGTATTGAAGTAGCGGTGGCTAAGGAGTCGACAAGGATATTCTTCGTTATGGGGATCGCAGTGATATTGAAAGATTCAAAGCGTTCTATCAGCCTCTGCACCTCCTGCTGGTAGTTCTTATGATGAGGGGAGTTGCAGTGTATAGTGTTTCTCACTTGTCTAATAATGATTTATTAGACTCCGAACACCTTTATTTCCTTGACATTAATATCAATGGCTTTCTTTAACCCTTGTACCAGGGCTTTATACTTGGCAGTGTTGTTGGTGCACTCGAATTCTAGTCTACAAGACAAGAAATGGTGTTTACCCTTTTGATTGATGAGGATGCACCCTTCTCCCGAACCCTCTTGTGACTTGGATCCATCAAAATAAAGGGTCCAAATTTGTGAGCGATGATTTCCATTCCAATCAGTGTTCTTCTCTTCAATCTTTTTTTCCAGAAGACCTAACACTAGTTTTTGACAACAGAGAGAATCTCCCATTGGCATCGAGAATTCTTCTTGAAAGGTCATTTCGGAGTTTTGAGTAAGCGAAACATCGGACAGGAGAGGAGTAAAATTGTCAAAGTGAGAACACAAGAATAGTTCCCTAGTATGGGAAAATCGGTAGAGGTTGGTTCATTCGAGGTTTCCAGATCAGTGACCGTATGTTTCAGATATCTTTCCCTATCGATTCTGATCATGTTCTTGTATCCCTTCAGCGGTAGCCAAAGGTGTGCCCATTCTGTGCTAAAGTATCCGTTTATTTTTTCGGACCAATCTCGGCTCAATAATAGCCCATATGCCTCAAGGATATCCACCAAAATGATGTCAATCAACTGCACGAAATTAGGATGAGTGGCTATCCTGATCATCACATCTTTGAGTTCCCCCATGACCTTGACCTGGTCCTGTCTAGTTGTATGACATGCTTATCACTTTATAGAGGGAAAGCACCTAATTTGTTACAAACGGCCAAGGGGATGACATTAGAAGATGCCCCAGAGTCTACCAGACAATTGTGGAGATTCATGTTGAAGACTTTGAACGTTAAAAGGAAAGGTGGTACAAAAGGCCTCTCCTTCCTACCTTCTAAGTAGGTGTTTATCATTGGTTTTCTTTCCAAATATGTAGGGGGGAGATTCTTCTCCTGACCATCACCGGTGATAGGGTTTTCTACCGATCTTAGGGCTTGCAATAGAAGGTCTTTCTGCTGATGGATTCTACATATGTCCATAACCGATACATTAGCTTTCAGCTTCTTCAAATCTTCTACTACATTGTAATCTAATTTAGGAGAATCATGAGTATGGATACTTCTAGGCTTTTTATCGGGAGCAACAGGTATTCTTGAGCGATCGGGAGTTAATTTACTTTGTGAGGCATGGGTGGCATCGACATATTTTGGGTTGGGTTGACCCTTACTATGTGGCTGTACCGTCGATATCTCTGCAGGTGGTCGCTGAGATTTAAACAGATAATTCGAAGACATGATCACGTCGGGATCCCATATCAGCATGGTTGTGTCTTGTGGTGGGTCAACCTCTTCCTGATCGACAATATTAAAGGTAGAATTGTTGGATGATTGGTCAGAGAGACTTCATCCAGAAAATGATTGGCCATCAAATTCATGGCATGGACCCACTGAGTGCATTCCCTTTTTGAGTGGTTCTCTTGGTGGTAAGTATAGAAAGAATCAGACGTGACATTCCCTAGATCGATGTTTAGGCTAGCTAGGGGAGGTTCAATTGCTTTGAAAGGATGGTTTCTTTTAAATAAAGTCTTATAGGGTCTTTGGCCTTGGTTTCCCTCACTTGCATTTATTTTCATATCTATAATCTCATTTGATAGTTTCTTGACCATACGTTGCAGGTCTTCTATATCTCCATTACCCTTATCAGGATTTGGTTCAGCCGACTTCCCTGACGGTCTATTCAAGAGGAGTCCTCTCCTGGGAGGGGGATGGCTTTCTTTTCTCACTAGAGAGGCCTGGCCTTCTTTACATGCTTTCATCTGGAACTCTATCATCTTGGCCTCTTCGAAATTTTCTGCAAGGGTTTTCTTAGAGGCTCTTTTAACGAACATGGAAATAGAGGTCGAAAGCGCGTTGGCATAGACCTCGATTTACAACTCTTGAGTCGGTTTCGTCGCGGGCTGAAATTTGTTTAGGATAGTCATGAATCTTTGATTGAAATCTCTGACCCTTTCTTTTGGGGTCATGGTGGCTACGAATAATTCGGCCATAAGGGCTCTCGTGGTAGTTTCTTCGGCAAATTTGTCTAAGAAATCCTTTTGGAACTTAGTCTAGTTGGTTATGGATCCTACTGGAAAATTAAAATACCATGTGGAAGACAAGTTCTCAAACGTGTAGGGGAAAATTCTTCATACTATGTCTTCATGTTGAACGTTCATAAGCCCAATCGTGAGTATGAATTTCTTGATATGATCTTCGGGCAATCCTGAGGTTTCAGGATCATACTTGGGGAGAAACTTTTTCGGGTGCTGAGGGAGATTGTGTACTTGTCCAGGGATGGCCACAGTGTCCCCGACCAACCAAGGTTGGTTGTCTTGAAGTGGAACTTCTCTCTCCTCCTCATGACCATTATTCCCTTCCATATCTTCGAAGTCAGAGTCAGGCTCTTCCTCTTCCGAAAGGTCATTAGGTTCGGAGGTGTTGTCGGTTGGCGTCTCGGGTATGAGGTCAAGAGGTTCTTGGATTTCAGTGATCACAAAATCTATTTAGTCTTCAAAGGAGTGTATGAAAATTTTGTCGGGAGTGTTGACTACTAGTCTGCTTTGTTGTTTTCTTCGAGGGAAGATGGGGGTGAAGGGAAATGTGTCGATTTGTCGAGCGTAGGCTCTGGTAATCCTTTTAAACTGATTCATTTCCTCGTGAGGGAGGGAATAACGTATTTCAGGGTGAAGATATCCTTCTTCAGAGTGGGGTGAGTTATCCACTTTGGGAGTACTTGGTAAACGTGGGTTGTTTGTTGGATGACTAACCATGCATGTGGGTCATTATGAATCTATAGGTTGTTTGAAATGTCATATAACTTACATATTTAGCCATTCATTCTCAGGCCCTCCTTCTAGCGCCAATTCTGTTGATGGGGCCTAAATCCCCTGACTCAACAGCAGGAGCCAAACCCGCCATCAAGGCCCAATTAGACTCTACAGCGTTTGGACTGGGATGGTTCTCCAGATCTTATGATCTGGACAAATTATCAATGAGCTTTTGTGTTTTCTGGTGAAGGCTCTTCCTTCAGTTAGGACAGTTTTTCTCTGTATTTTCTCTTAGGTGGGGCTGGTACGAGAGATGCGAGCCGGTATAAACCAACTTGACAAAGACAAGACAAAATTTTTAACTATTGGGAAGGGGTCGAGCTTGGGATAACCCGTTGCTTGAACATGCAAACAGTGATCCTATGCCAAAGGGCCTAAGACTAATACTTTAACCGAAAGAGCATCCAACTACTGTCTGAGAAAACTACTTAACAGAAAGAAAACGTATATGTAATCAAGATCATGGTAAGAAAAATAATTCATCTACCAATATATTCATCACACAGCTGAGGTAAACTACTTAGCATAAAGAAAAGAAACACATATGTAATCAAGATCATGGTAAGCAAAATAATTCATCTACCAGGAAATTCATCACATAGAAGCACAACAATTTACTTTCATCATTTAAAGCAAAGAACATCAAAACATTGCACCAGATAAATTGACAACATAATTAATTTCTCTTACTCATTTACTGCAACATTCATGGAATAGGAAAGGAAGTAATTCTTCTCCAACTCCAATAACATACATCTGATGAAAAATAGCTCGTCTTTGGTCTAGAAGGACTTCGTAATCATAACAGTCTCAAACTAATTATCAACAACCAAAAAAAAAGAGTTCTTACAACAACCATTGACCTCTTGACCATCGGTCGATGTCCCTATTTATAATATAAAGTCTTAACAGTAATTAACGGTAAAATACAATTTGAGCTAATAAAAAATCGCCACATGGTGTTATCATCTAACAGTATTTCAACAGTCCACCTGAGTTGTCTCTTGAAAAGGGTGGACTCTTTCATAATCAKACCATCTGATAAAGAGTCCTTCACAGGTGTTGGCCCATGGAAACATGTGTTGTTCCATTGGAGCCACATATATCCCCCCGATGTCTGTTGTGTGCGCCCGATACTTTGCGAGGCTGAAGTTCAATTTCTGAAGCATGKTTTTGGCTTTGATTGGATGTCCTATGAACTGTTGTACTTTCCCGAGCTTTGCATTGGTGACCTTTGCACATTCTTCAKCCCATAACGCATCTTGTTYGGTGCACAGCTTGATTATTTCGTTTAGGTCRATAAACATATCGGGGGTACCATACTCGGGGAGTCCGACGTCTTTCATTATTTTATTGATTTTATCCCAGTGCTTCTGACATTTGGCCCATTGTTCTTGGATTTATTCGTGTTGGATTCGAGACATTTTGGCCCAGTATTCAGTCGATCACTTCATCCGATTGAGACTAATTTTACTTACTAGCCGAATGTCATGGTCTTCCTTTTCTCGGCCTTTCTGGACTTCCTCAATAAACTTGAGCCTCTCAACTGCCTTATGCACCTTCTCATACCATCGCTCCATTTCCTTACATGTCGCGAGTGCCATAAGAGTGTCTTCCTGGAATTTGGCTATATTCGAGATTAACAGGTGTCTTTCCTTCTTGAACTCATCGTAAACTTTACCGAACTCATCTTTTAAATACAAAGTTGTCTGTGTAGCACCCTTATAGTAATCGGCAATATTGTGCAAGTGTTCGAGCTCCTTTTGGGCGGTGGAAAGTTCCTTTTCATCTCTCCTAGATCTGTCCTGGGCGGCCTCTAAGAGGGATTTTCCCACACCAATCAGCTCAGATGTACGGGCGTCTGCTGTATTGATTAACTTCTCCTCAATGATGACTATGATGGGCTGATCCAACGTGATTCTTCTCTTCTTTGTAGTCCTCTGAACGATAGCCTTTCTCTTTTGATCATAGGAGATCGCATAGATGTTTGCGACCTCATCTACCGAGTCTGGTATCTGTTGATCACCCCATGTGATATTGTTTCCAAGCTTCCCGCAGTGTATATTTGTTCGAGAGTGGGCTCTCGAACTTCTTCGTTCTTCCTTGTAGATCCAACTCCTACTTGTTGCTCGTCAGGGATCTGGGTATTGAGCAGGATAGAGGTATCGAGCATAGACTTGTCACTTACTTTCTCATTGATCGTGGAATTGTCGATTTCCTTATGCAAAGGCTCGTCACTCAGGCCTACATCTATTTCCAGTTCATCAAAATTTCCTGTATTGATATTACCTTCAGCTTCAGCTTCCTTTTGTGGGGCTCCCTGGTCCTAAACCTCGGACCCAGTAGAAGAGACCTTTTCAGTACTTAGGGAAGAGGCCTTTTCGGGACCTTCTTCTTCTTGGATGAGCACCGGGGTACCACGAGAGGGCTATGCACTCTCATCGTCATTGTATATATGTATAAGCGTGCTCAAGGGGTTGGGCGCTTGTGTTTCTATCGACACCCGACTCGTCTATGGTTGAGTTGTTCCTTCTCTCGAGGGATCAATTGGCGATATCATAGATTC
>JASDQU010011207.1:63449-85399 GCA_032191745.1 Picea mariana
TGTGCCTTCATATTAGAGGCTTCATTGTTTTGAGAGTGAGACCTTCTTTCTTCTTTTTTCATTGCCTTGTTGATGTCATAATATTTTTAATCTATGCTCTTAGAGACCTTGGTTAGGTATTCAGGATGTTTCTCAATTGAGATTTTGGTTGCCCTCATAGCTAGGGTATTGAGAACGTCCATGTTATAAGAAGGGTGGTGGTGGGAGTCATCATGAAGGTAGCTATCAGTATGATTTTTCTTCCTAAAGACCTTTTTCCCAAGATTTCCATCATCCTTCGTGGTGATTAGTACATCTAGGAAAGGTATGCTCGCATTTTCTTCTAGTTCCTTGATAAATTTGATGTCTATAGATATCCATTGAGGTGCTTGGAGAACTTGTTCATTTTAATGTTGCCATGAGGCCACTTGATGTTGGTATCATATGCATACCTCTTCCATCTCTTATCATTAACAATTTTTCCTAAAGATGAATTCAAGTAAGGGTTTGAAACGTCGACTTCAATATGACTTCCACTATGGAAAATCTGGAAGAACTTAACTTTGAATTTTGTGTATGTTATATGGTTAATATATGTTATTTTCCATGTTGTCTTATATGGGCTTTGTATAGTGAGATATGTGATATGGATCGATAGGTTTCATTACCTTGGTTCCTTCCATGTTCCTTCACCTTCAAAAGACATTTTTCCTATATTAAAGTTATTAATTGCATCATTTTCATAGGCCCATTCAATTCCGAGTAATGCAAGATATGGGTCTTTCTCATATGTTATATCTAAAAATTCAAAACCAAGTATTGTCTTCACTCTTGCAATGTCTACTTCAACATTTTCCAATCTATCAAAGGGATAGATTATGTATTGATTGGTGATTTTCTACTAAATAAAAGAGAAAAATAACCTTAGGCTTCCCATCATTGTAGTATACCTAGGGAGGTAATATTGGGTTCTTCCCTAGGTACCCCATATTATCTCCCTAGGTATACTACAATGTATTATACCTAGGGAGGTAATATGGGGTACCTTGGGAGGTACCAAATGGAGATGTGGTTATGTATTATTAATGAAGTCCATTCAATGTAAGGTGGACTAGGTCCACTATATTATTAAATAAGGCCCACTATGGTAGTTAGATATAATAAATAGGCTTTCTAGAATACTCCTTCTCTAAAATGTTCCTAAAATATAGAGAATTCTATATAAATAAGTGTAAGCAATGTATTGGAGCATGGTGAAGAATATTGTGATTGTATCAAGCATTGCTTGAGTGTTATCTTTCCATAAAGATTAATATATGGTGTTACCCTACCTCAAGGGTTTTCTTTATTTCATGTGTTCAATATTTTGGTGAATGGTTTGGTTTATTTTTGTTGGTATTGTGGGTTTATTTTGAGATTTATCTTCATATCTATTCAGATACTTAACAGTTGGTATCAGAGCACTTTCCTTGGCCAAAGAAGGGAATAAATTTTTCGCTCTTTTTGCAGATTTTTTCTAGGGAAAAAAGAGGACAGCACACTTCAAGTTCATATATGAAACTTTATGAGCTGGATTTTTTAAAACAAATTGGATATTTGAATTCCTCTCAGAAAAATACCCATTTAAAAAAAAAAAACGGTTGAAACAGAGTCCGAGAAGTAAATTTATGAGCATTTTAAATTCGGTCATTTTTTCAAGGTTTTTCCAGGAAAAGTCATGTGATTTGCATAGTAAGTTATTTAATAAACCCTAGTTTTTGCTGAATATTTCTCTAAGCAAGATGATTTTTACTGGAAAAGATGATGGTCCTAGTATTCAAGAATATATACAATATGACAAGTCATTATGGAAAGATAAGTGGAAATCTCATCTACACCGAGATTTCAAAGATGATGCTCTCATATGGTGGCAACCATTAGACTATTTTAAGTGGATGTCACTTTTCGATGAAGCACTTAAAAACTAATTTTAGATAAGTGGTCTCATATAAAGTGTAAGGATAATGACATCACCAAGTGTTTATTTTCATGTGGAAAATCTATATTACAAGTGCATGGTTGTATTCATAAAGAAAATGCCATTGTTTCTATTAACCCTAGTTGCCAACAAAATTTTATCAATATTCAGTTGGTTAATAGAATGCAAGTTCCTACAAAGAATGTTCCCGGCACACAGGTTGAGGGTGAAAATGTTCATATTTTTAAACATTTGAATATTACCGTGGTTAAATATGTGTTGCATTCATATTTTTATGCTATGGATATGGATGATTTTTGGATATCCTTGGATAGACTCAGTGGGTATCATTAATATTAATGTGCAAAAGAAATTTTTGAAGTTTTGGTACAAGAAAAATAAAATTGCATTGTAGGATGTGTCTATTAGTAAGAAAGATGGGCCTAGGGAGGCCAACAAAGAAAGTATTACTGAGTCTAAAGTTGAATCAGAGGTAGAGTCTAAAGAAGGAGATGAAGAAAAACCATAGGAAGGACACAATCAGGAAGCTAAGGAGGTACTTGACTCAAAGGCACAATGTGTTTCATGTTTGAAGAAAAAAGAATAAATTCCTGCAATTGTTGTATATCGCCATCCACATCTTATCGAGAAAAATAAAAGTCATCAAGGAAAGGGAATGAGCATAAACGCACTTATGCACCAGCAAGGAACCAGAAAGGAAATCAATCCAAAGGTGCATGGAGGCCTACTAGCACTACAAGAAGACATCAAGCTAGAGAACCACTCCCATGGCAACACCGACAGGATGCAGATCCAGATCAGGGTGGAAAAGAAGAAGTTCGACATCATGTTCATCTTCCATTAGGATGGATGGATGGTCATACTTGGCACCAGTTGGATACATTTCTTAGTTGATCATATTGTATTCTTTCTTCCCGTATTTCGAGGATGAAACATGTGAAGGGGGATGGAATGTAGTATACCTAGGGAGGTAATATGGGGTACCTAGGGAGTTCCCTAATGGGAATGTGGTTATGTATTATTAGAGGAGGCCATTCAATGTAAGGTGGAATAGGTCCAGTATATTATTAAATAAGGCCCACTATGGTAGTTAGATATAATAAATAGGCTTTCTAGAAGATTCCTTCTCTGGAATGTTCCTAGAAGATAGAGATTGTTATATAAAGAAGTGTAAGAAATGTATTGGAGCATGGTGATGAATATTGTGATTGTATCAAGAATTGATTGAGGAGTGTTATCCTTCCATAGGGATTAATATATGGTGTTACCCTACCTCAAGGTTTTTCTCTATTTCTTCTGTTCAATATTTTGGTGAATGTTTTGGTTTATTCTTGCTGATATTGTGGATTTATTTTGAGATTTATCTTCAGATCTATTCATGTACTTAACAATCATTTCCCAAGACTTGTTAGGCAATATGTTTACATGAGATCCCAAATGCAACCTTTAAAATTTGACTTCATATCCAACAATGTTGGCTAAGGTTCTGAATTCCCTACCCATTCTAATTCTCTTCTTCTTCCCTGCCATGTTAGATTACCTCTCTAGCAAGTGGGCATTGATTTCTTTTTCTAGTTGTTCTCCTTCCATGGACCAAGTAATGGTATGTTGTAACTCTTTCGATAGGTTTTCATCATACAAGACTTTAATAAATTTCATGAGGAAGTCATTCCATGACTCCTTTGCTTCTTGCATCGTGATTGAACTTTGTTGTGACCTTCCTCTCTGAAGTATTTCTGGTTAATACCATTTAATGTGGGAGTATTATTTTCATTAATAGTATCACAACTTCATGTAGGATGTCTATGACTTATCTATAAGTTTATTTTTTCTTTGTTGTGCCAAAGCTTGTGTTATTCAATGTTTCTCTATGGATTTGAAATGGTAGGTTTGAACCTCAGTTACCATAGATGTGAGCACCTCCTTTAGTTACTACATTAATATTTAGGAGTTTGACATTTTTTAGCTCTAAGATAACTAAGTTAGTATTCCCTTTTTTTTTCCAAGAAATATATCTTAGGTAAAAACTCCCAGGCACTTCCCCTCATTACAAGGATGGTACCTAAGGTAAACCCTAGATTTTTCAAGGCACAAGGTGAAGTCAACAACTCATGCATGGAGCATACATAGCTCATCAACAATCAGCTCACTAAGAGCATACATGTCACAAAGTGGGATTTGAGCCTAGGTGCAAAGGATAACAAATTTTCCTCACAACCACTTGAGCTACACCCAATTGATTGTCTAGCTTTGGCCTCCCATTTTTCCAAGAGGTCAACACAATTCCCATGGATCTACAATGTACACATCTTGGTCTTCTTGGCAAGGGATAATTTCTTGAGATGTGGCCTATCTCATGACACCTATAATATTTGATGGGTTTAGTTCTGCCTCAGCTATGAACTCCTCTAAAATATCCTCCTCCTCAACTACAACCACCATTTGATTATCATTGTCTCTCTCCTCAACTCTGAAGGGGGTTTTTTCAAACCTCTTTGTCGGGGCTTGTATGGCCCTGAATTTTTCTATGTTAAGAGTATTTTCCCAACAAAAGTCACGAAACAAGGTATGTGGGGCTAGTGTGTTGATCCAGTTGGATCTCGGTGGCCATCCACCCTTTCCATTGAGACAACATTTCAATCCTATGGTCTTGATAAACTATGATATTCACTCTTTTGATGGGGAATGGAATGTAATGCCATATTCATTTGTTAATTACAAACATCGTGTAATGATTTCCTAGTGATCTTATGTACATGCTTATAGCATAGAATTAATGCACTAGATCCCATTAGAACTTCGCAGTTAAGCATGCTCGGGCTAGAGTAGTACTGGGATGGGTGACCGCCCGAAAAGTCCTAGTGTTTTACATGCCTATGGAATTTTATAAACTTAGACTAATTTATCCCACATACATCATGGGAATCGTTCTCCTCTCACTCTCTCATATATAATTGATGTGAAGGAGGCCCTTTAAGCATGCAATGGAGTGTGATGTAAAGCTTGTTGTAAATGAAGCGTAGCCAACATCTCTTTCTTTTCAGAGATAAGCTACCCCATTTTGCCAATTTGTGTTCTACAGTGTTTTTCTATCTTGTTCATTAACAGACGTTGGGTTTCATTGCATTTATGTGTTTCTTGCAATATCTTTGTGTATTTCCTTGTTATATCTCTACTATATTTTTTTATTCATGGCGTTCTCAAAATAATCTGGATCAGTGGTATCAAAGTAGTCTGCTCCTTGTCATTTCTTAGAGCAGGTCCCTGACGAGGTCGAGGTATATACATTTGGGTCTCGAGCTAGTTTCTCTTGAGAACAACCTCTCTCACTAGCCCAAGCGACCTCCCATGACAAAAGAAAATAGAGATGACAGAGCAGGAGCTCCTTTCAAGACATTGCCCAAGGAAGCCCTCATGAGACAAAGGAATGATATGATGGACAACTTCGCTCAAATCCTTTGAAGACGACCAATAGCAGTGGCTGAGACATATTCGACAAGCAACCATTTAGGAGGTGCAACACCCTTCAAAGTACAAATCAATTTTGATATCCCCTTATTTGAAGTCCATATAGATGCAGACGCTCTATAAAAATGGTTGAATCTGCTAGAAGGTTATTACTCTATCCAAAAAAATTCCGACAGTGAAAATATCACCTTTGCACTCCTTAAATCCCTTCCCCGTGTTATATATTAGTGGGAAGGTTACTGGGAGAGGTACACCGTGAATGAATCTACACCATTCAAGAGAGAACCCACTTGGGAATCCTTTGTAGATTCTTTAAAGGAGGAGTTCTACCCCATTGGAAACTATGATGACCAGTACATGAGATGGACAACTCTACGTCGGAAAAGAGATTAGACGGTGTCGGAGTACACTGACATCTTTCATACCTTACGCTCAAAGCTGGGTATCAAAGACTCTGAGCGACACTTGGTTTTGAAGTATCACAATGGTCTGCATAGGTACATCTAAAAAGAGATGGATTTTTTGGACATCTCTTCGGTGGGAGTTTCTTATCGATATGCAGTCAAAATTGAGCAGAAAATCAAGAAACAAAGTAAGCAGGAGTTCAAGTTTGAAAATACGCCGCAACATAATCATGGAAAAGGAAACCCTAACTCACAGAATGAAGGATAGAGAAAGGAAGGCCAATGTCAAGAGAGTCAGTCCAAGATGTAGGCAAAGAAGGGTAACGGGAAGTCTAAGAAAGACACTAGAAAGTGGTGTGAGTTCCACAACAGAGCCTTGCACGACACCAATGAATGTCGCTTGAAACAGTTATTGGTGGTTGATATCAAAGAAAAATAATTAGAACATGACTTAAACTCTAATTCAAATCACAATAAATGGAAACATATCATTGATGTAGAACCCACTACTACCATCGCGTCCACAACACTACAACCAGAAGAACTAGAGGAGTTTGAGGAGGGGGAGTGCCTCTTCCACTCGTAGATGTGGGTAAATGGGACCCCATTGCATTTCATTGTTGATAGTGGGAGTCAAAAGAACCTGATCTTAGCCAAGGTTTTCAAAAGATTGAAGTTTCCAATGATGTCACACCCCCAACCATACACCATTGTATGATTGAGTCGGGGATGAGACATCCATGTCATCCAATAGTGTTGCATGTCCTATGGCATCAAGCCCTTCAAGGATGAGGTAGTGTGTGATGTTTCTCCACTTGAAATTTGTGATGTTCCTTTAGGAAAACCACATATATGGAAACGTCATGTTATCTATGAGTCTTGGCCTCGCAGTGTCATTGTTACTCTCAAAGGTCATATCTATAGGGTACCAGAGGTATATCCAAATACTACCACTTCATTGATCTCGGAAAAACAATGTTGCAAAGTAATCTCTCAGACCAGAAATTTTTCCCTCTTCACAATCCAATCATATGGTGAACAGAAGATCACTGTGACCACTACAGCCTTGACCCAAGACATTTCTATCTAGCAGAAGCAGGTCACCAAGATTGTAGAGGAGCACAAAGAGAATGAGAGTCTTCCATATATTCAACATAGCTCTATTGGCTACGACCCTTTTCAAGTGTGTTTGTGGTTCCAACCATTATCCCCCATTGATATAGCTCTTCTTGTTGCATATTCACCAACAGAGTCCTCCCACACTCAGACCAAGGAAGATCATGCAACCATATCTATTGAATAGATCCAACACCTCCAACAGGTTCATGACATCCTTCCACAGGAAAAGTACAAGAAGGACATCTACTTCAGCAAGGAAAGCAACTCACCAAGGTTCAGATTCAGCAAAAGTTTCCCCATCTCCCAAGGGAACTTGATGCAATGGGGACCACTGCTTCCTAAGGGGGTAGGAATGATCCAGGTGGATCTCAGTGGCCGTCCACCCTTTCCATTGAATCAACATTTCAACCCTATGTTTTTGATAAACCATGATATTCACCCTTTTGATGGGGAATGGAATGTAATGTCATCTTCATTTGTTAATTAAAAACATCATGTAATGATTTCCTAGTGCTCTTATGTACATGATTACATCATAGCATTAATGCATCGGATCCCATTAGAAATCTGTAGTGAAGCGCGCTCGGGCTAGAGTAGTACTGGGATGGGTGACTTCCCGGAAAGTCCTAGTGTTTTACATGCATATGCCATTTTATAAACTTAGAATAATTTATCCCACATGCATCATGGGGATTGTTCTCCTCTCACTCTCTCATATACAATTGAGGTGAAGGAGGCCCTTTAAGCATGCAATAGAGTGTGATGTAAAGCTTGTTGTGAATGAAGTGTAGCCAACATCTCTTTATTTTCAGAGATAAGCTACCCCATTCTGTCAGTTTGTGTTCTACAGTGTTTTTTTGTCTTATTCATTAATAGAAGTTGGGTTTCACTATATTTTTGTGTTTCTTGCAATATATTTGTGTATTTCCTTGTTATATCTCTACTATATTTATGTCTTCATGTCGTTCTCAAAATAATAAGGATCATGAGTACCTCAATATAACATGGCATAATTATGGGGAATGACCATATGTCCCATAGATTTCATACTATATATTTGATGATGTTCCTAGAAGGGGGCTAGTAGAGGGTTGGGTCCAACTTCCCATCTTAGCACAAGGCACTCAGCTGCAAGGTGTCCCTCTATCTTACATACAATACACCATAGTTATTCATAACCCATTTTAGCCCTGGTTAATTCTTGTATTTTTTCTATGATAGAAATTGTGATCTCTATGGAGTTTCACTAGAATATGGGATGATTAAACACTAAGAGAAGTGTCAGGATATCTACAATTATGTATAACAACCTTCTAATTAATAGGATTTAAAGTGACATCACAATTACCAAAATGTGTAAGAGGTGGTGTAGGTATTATGTTCGGTCCGCTACCTTTATGGGTTTACCATGTAGTTCCTCTTCCTCACTGAATAACTAGAATATATCAATAATCATGTCATTAGGTTGGATTTATGCATCAAGCTTCTCCTCGATTGGTTCGTTGGATGTATCATCGCATGTGTCCTCGCGCCAAAGTGTTTATGACCCATCCATAAACACTCTCATGTCCACCTTTAGGACTCCTTCATCTCATCCCTCATATCTTGTGGATGCCCATCCACTCTCCTTTTGTTTAGTGGGGTATTCCTTTATCAATAACCCACTTTTTCATAACCACCACCTGACTTTTTCTCATTTTTCCTTAGATTTGACAGTTCTCATAAGCATTACTCATTGTTTTATCTCCCTTTGCATAATTGTTCTATGTTCACGAATCAATTTCATTTGTCATAACCAACATTGGTCACTTATCATAACATGCCTTAACGCCTTATCCACTCTCTCTCTTGCTTGGGATTCCTCCGTGTTTTTTTATTCCCCCATCTAAAATGGAAGCTTCACCACCACCATGCCATGACCCCCCTTAGCATGGAGCTTACGCTTCCGCCTCCTTTGGTGTAAACACTGAAAAGTCTTCTTCCGCCAAAAAAAGATTTACCCAAGTAGGAAGTTCTTTCACTAGCTTCCCTTTAGCCCTCTCATAAACTTATCTTTAACCCATAAATATGACCGATATTGCTCCATTGAAAACTCTGCAACATAATATTTCAATGTATTTTTGACCAAAAAATCTACAACTCTCATTACAAGGTTGCCACAACTCTATAATGTAATCAAATTCTGAGCATTATAGGTTATAATATTGCCTTATCTCCACAATTTATATCTAGGGTTCTCCTCAAGTATTTTCATCCATTCAAATAGCATCATTAGAAACTTATCCCAATGTATCTCGCAAAGATCACTAAGTAGCTTCTGGTCCTTGAATTGTTGTGGAATGTATCCAATCAACAGACCATTACGTCTAGCAAAAAGATCTAGATTCTCATCAAACTAGTCCTAAAGATCTTCCTTCATGATTTTCTCTATCATTCTATCATGAACTCCTAATTTTTATTGTTGGGTCCCAATAATGGAACCATCTATTGGCTCAAACTTGCAAACCAGGGTCCACAGGGTTGTCCAACAAAGTTGTCTAGCATTAACATAACAAAGCTCGAGGATAGTGAAGGTCTCCCTTGAGGTGCATTTCAAAGACTTTAGATGGATGGGAGAAATTTATAAAGGATGGTTGCAACCATTCCTACCTTCCTTATCTATTCAGTAGTTTATTAATTCCCTTCATTTACCCTTAGACTTATATTGCATCATTCATAATATTATAACACAAACACAACTATCCATTACTATAAACTAAATGAAATGATTATAAATGAAAATATTGCAACGAAGAAAACATCAATGACATATAATATCGACACGATACACAAATTTTGAAGAGGGAGTACCATTTCATTCCTATTCACCATAAACAACAACATTGTTACATAATATATTTTTGCTTGCAAGAGTCGTAACTCTTTACAAAACATAGACTTTAGTCAATCCCTCTAGCTCTCAAACCCTTTATAGGTCAAAGTTGCTACATTCTATACTTTCAATCTTAGACATCAAGGTTCCTTTAGGCCATTGATTTATTTCTAGTGTAGTAAAGGAAATATGTTAGTCGATTGTTTCTTTGGTCTTCAATGTTTAGTATTCTTCTCTTTGATGACTCCTCAAAACCAAGGATTCCTTCCTAATTCTTTGACTTCCTCCTCCCATAATCTTTATCTTTGTTTATTCCTGTCAACTACTTCTATATTTAGGTGGTGTCATGTAAATTATTCTCTCTGTAGATCAACACCATTATGTCTCTATAAAAAAATGAAGGGGACAATAATAACACATCATCATAAATAACAATTGAGACAACAATACAACTCCCTTAGTTCTAATACCTTTCAATCTACCTCCTCTCCTAAGAGCATCAATTAGCCTACTCAAACCTTTAGCAACAATGAGAAATAACAATGGAAATAATGGGAAACATTTCCTTAAACCCATAGAGGGTCAAAAAAACCAATAACCTAATACATTAATTATACATAAATTGAGGATGCATTGAGAGAACCCTCACTCCAACTGACAAAAGGTAGGAAAAATCCAATTTGAATAAGTATGAGACTCAGGAGAATCCATTTTACCTTGTCAAAATCCTTAGATAGGTCTAGCTTAATAACCATAGCAAGCATTTTCTTTCTCTTGATAGAGAAAGTCCTTCTTGGGTCACACCCATTGCATCATGTATTTGCTTGTTAGCTAAGAATCCAAATTGCTATAGATAAATCACTTGTGAAAGGACAAACTTTAACCTTGTAGAAATTATATGTGCAATCATTTTATATACAACATTACAGAGATAAATTGTCTTGAAGTTTTCAAAGGAGGAATAATAGTCTTTTTTAGGGATGAGAGCCAAAAATTTTGAGTTGAGAGGGTCCAAAACCTTCCTATAGATCACTAACTCTTCTAGAACTTCCATAATATCATTTTTTATAAAATCATAGAAACCCTGAAAAAAATCTATAGTCCACCCATCAAGGCCTAGGCTCTTGTGATTTTGGAATGAATAAATCACCTTCTTTAATATCTCTGCAGAGATCTCAACTATCAATATCTGATTAGTTTCATCCTCAACAAACCTAAGGAAATGCTATGTTACCCTTATAATATTAGTGATGTTGACCCCTTCATAATCCTTATATACTTGTTTGAAATATTTGACTCCTTCATCTACTAACTCTTGAAATATTATAGCCTTGCTCTTATCCTCCTTTGGCACTTCCCATATGGTATCCATATTCTTTCTACCCGTAGTGTAATTATGAAAAAAAATTGGTGTTATCATCACCTTGTGCTAGTGATAGATTTATACTCTTTTGCCTCCATTTGTCTTTCTTCCAAGACAATAGATTCTTTTTCATATCTTTCAAGGTTTTCAAGGATGCCTTATTTCCGAAAAAATTCCATAAGTATTTCTTGAAGAAAATGATGCAATACTCTTCTTGGTCTCTATAAAATCTTCCATGAGCTATTGTATTTCTTCTTTTCCCAAGAGATAGTGTCCTTCTCATCCCTTCAAAAATTATAACTAAATTGCAACATAGAATAATCATTCTAGGTTGGATCAAAGCTCATCCACTTGTCCTTAACTAGATTAATAAACTCTCAATCTTGAAGACATGAGGGGTTAAATTTAAAAATCCTTGGAGACTTTATGTCATCCTTAGCTATTTGTAGAAAAATTGGTACATGGTCAGAAACTCCCCTAGACTGAATCCAAGTTCTAAGCTTATCCACACTTTCTATGATATCTTCTGAATAAAAAAAAATGATCCTATTTTTTAGTAATACCATCATACCCTTATTGAAAATGTCCCTAGGTTGGAACTCTTTTTATAGGGTCATGGTCACAAGGATTTGCATCCTCCAACTTTCTTAGAAAAAAGGGGGCCAAAGGATACATTTTGTTGGCATCCCCGCAAATCACCTCTTACCTTAACACAAATTGGCACCCACACCCACAATAACATTGTCAACACCTAAGATTGGTAAACCAAAGAATCTATCCCATAAGTCTTGCCTATTGTTGTAAGGGACATACATATTGATAACAGTGAAAGACATCCCCAATTCTAAGGACAATAAGTACGTCCTTATTTGATATTATAACAACTTTGAGTTATGGAGTTGCAAGGTTTGGTCCCATCCTACCACCAACCCCCCATATCTACCTACAACATCAAAGGAGACAAATTCCAATATTTTAGAGTAGAAGATAATTTTTTCTCCACTTTCCTCCCTTCAATCATTATGTTTTGGATTAATAACACATCAAACTTATAAACCCTAACTAACCTATATAAGGTGCCTTTTGTAGGGAGCACCTAACCCCTTGATGCTAAAGGACATCACAATTATATATCAACCTTTTTATGGGTTGATTATTCTCTAAGGGCCCTAGTTATGGTTTTCTTCTTTCCCTTTGGAATCTCTCTTTCAGTTTTTTCTTGAGTAATGGACAAGAATGACTTTCTGCAAAGGGAAACATGGCTAGAGGCTTGACTTGTATCTAACCCTAAACCAAAGCAATCCCCCCTTCCACCACATACTCCTCATGAAGCTTGGAGGGCTTCAAATGGTCTATCTTTCCTACTACCTTATGATCCCCATATTTTTGTGAAACTGAATAAATCTAGGGTGAGGTCTTCCTTAGAAGGTATGACACTTGGATCAATAATAGAGGGAGGGATAGGAAAGGCATGTCATTTGATAAACTATGCATTATGATCAAATATAGAGAAATTTTTTTGAACTATAATCAAGGTCGATGTCTCCCCCCATCCCACCCATCTCACAAATCACATCAATGTCGACTTTTACAAATTTTTCACAGATAGGATTGACTAGGAGAGAAATATGAAACTTACAAAAATTTGTTGCACTTGCTTCCTCTAAGGGGCAGAAGGATGTTTTAAATCCATTCCTCACATTTGTCTTATGGGAAAATATCATGTGATATTTAATATCCATACTGAAATAAGTCTCACACCCTTGCATTCCATTATATCTCTTTGAACATGAGGTTGCCTACCCCTCCAAATTTCCCATTAGAGATCCCACCTCCTTATCAATCAAAATGTCCCCTCTTCCCTCAACTTTAGTTTCAACCTTTGGTGAATCCTTTGTGCTTATGGAGTGAGAACCTTCCGAGCCTTTTATATTAACATCGGGAGGCTTCCCATTTTCAAAAATATCATTATTCATATGTACATATATGTGACTAAGTGAGCACCTAAACAAGATGTTTATGTAGTCCAAGGTTTGGTTGTAATACCATCTACTTGTTTCAGTGACCAAGTTGTTCAGAAGAGCCTATTTGAAATCCATCTCAACAGAAACCCTAGATATATTTTGATGATATCTACAACTTCTATCATTTATACAATTAAACTTCCACAATGACCCCTTGATTACCCTCAGTGAAAACTCATTCCACAATTCCAAGGGTAGTAAGGGAAACTTAACCCGCACAAGTTCAACATTCTTTTTTTCCCACACAAGATCGCACTCGAGAGTCCAAGCCTTGTGTGAGAGAGTTGTATTCTCCTAGAAGCATTGTCCTTACTGAATTATACAACATATGCACCATTTGTTAAAACAAAATTCAACCAACCTAGCTAAAACATAAAATTCTGACACAACCTAAAAATGTCTTGCATTTCTTTATCATTCAAAACAACAACGAACTTTCAGCTATCATGCAACCAAAGAACTTCCCAACAAGAGTCATTTATTGGTGTCACAAAATTTGGCACATTGCAATATCCTCACCCAACACCATTTTTATTTTTCTATCTTCAACTTAACACATTTGGCCTCATGCTTCCTATTCCTTGATTCTTCATGCACCTTCCCTTTACGCACGAGATTGGAAATGGTGCCCCCAATCTCCTCTATGCTTCACATTGTCCCTTCTAGAGTTGAACATGAGCTTCCCTCGAGGCTAACCACCAAACCAAGAGCTATGCTTTAACCAAGAGGTTGTGAATCCATCTTTTGAATGTTCTATGAAAAAATGTAATTACAGGGAGTAAAGTGTTGTTTTTTATAGCATCGGACAAGTATTTCCACACAGGTCTCAGTGTCTAGACATGTGGAAGTCCTCCTTCTACTTTGAGATGTTACTTTAATTAAAGGAATTATTAAAGTAAAGTGATTTTATTAGTGAATTGAGTTTTATTTAAAGAAATGCTTTAATTAGCATTAGTGAATTAAATAATAGCCATTGATCTCAAGTGAGGTGAGAAGTTATCTCAATCGTCACACTATGGATATTAGGGTTAGGTGATAACTCAATCTTATAAAATAAAGGAAAGGGTGAAGGATAAGACACTTTACACATGATACATTGATACAAAGCAGAGAAGGACTCTTTCTTGGAGTATTGAATCACGAAAGACTGTGATTCAAGGAAATCTTGGATAGGTGGAGAAGGACTTCCATCTAGAGATCATGTCAAAGAGAATATAGAATAGAGGTAGTAGAAAGTGGATTTCAACTGATTGAAGACACAATAGCAGGATCACACCGTACAAAGTTTCCATACAATCTTTGAGTGTGTGTACGCGAGTTTCAGTGGAGATAGGTGTGTATATGTGGGTTTACTTAAGGAAAGGCATGTACATCTCGGGAAACATGAAATATCGAGGTCATACAACAGATCAGGAGTTGTTAGGGGTTGTAGGTACTATCTATAGTTTTTTTTATTTCTCAATGGGTCATTATCCCAGGTACGGGAGCCCTTGTAATCTTTGAAGTTATTTGAATGATAAGATTAGTTGATGTGCATAATATCTTTGTGTATTGTGCATGATTTTTTGGTTTCCAGTATTGCTTTCGCTATCTTTATTTGAGTTAAATATTCCAACAATGTATGTTGTTTTGTGAGCTACTAATTTGATTTACAACAAGGAAATCACTAGATAACAAGATACCTAGGAGTCGGAGTAAGTATTTCAACATGGTATCAAAGAAGTCACTCTAAAAGGAAGCCAAGTCTCAAATACATAACAATTGATAGCATATATATCATATCTACAAGAATATATTATCATATCCATAACCAGCAGCCAAAAATCAAGGGTTGGATTTAAGGGAAACAATAGTCCTGAGGCAGACCCAAGGTTTTGCATTTGTATGGAGTTGTACGTAGGTTGCATAAGGAACAATCACATACATATGCGAGTTTATTTTGATAAAGTCTCATATATGAAGGTTTCTTTGGAGACAGTTGCGTATACATGGGTTTCGGTGGTGATAATCGTGTACAAGTTCGTATAGGTTAGTACAGGGGCAGTTTCAATAGCAAGTTATTTCCAGGGAAGTTTATCGGGTCTAAGGGATGGCATCAGAAATTNCAAAAATCAAGGGTTGGATTTAAGGGAAACAATAGTCCTGAGGCAGACCCAAGGTTTTGCATTTGTATGGAGTTGTACGTAGGTTGCATAAGGAACAATCACATACATATGCGATTTTATTTTGATAAAGTCTCATATATGAAGGTTTCTTTGGAGACAGTTGCGTATACATGGGTTTCGGTGGTGATAATCGTGTACAAGTTCGTATAGGTTAGTACAGGGGCAGTTTCAATAGCAAGTTATTTCCAGGGAAGTTTATCGGGTCTAAGGGATGGCATCAGAAATTCTAAGAGTTAAAGACATATTGGATGGAGAATCTAACTTCCTATCTTGGAAAGCAAGAGTGACTTTGACGTTAAAGGAGTATGAACTTTGGGAGTTAGTGGACAAAGCAGTTGTTCCACTGAAAGATCTGGCAGATTTGGCAACTCACAAAAAGAAGGAGATCAAATTTGAGAGGGTTATCTTGGATTCGGTGAAGGAACATCTAATTCCTCACCTATCCAAGAAGAAGATGGCCAAAGAGATGTTTGATGCCTTAGTAGGTTTATTCCAAAGCACTAACATGAATAGGAAGATGGTCTTAAGAAATAAACTTATATCGGTGTCGATGTCTAGATCTAACAATGTTACCAACTATTTCATGAGGATCACACAGGTATGTGATCAACTTGCAACCATAGGGGAGAAAATGGAGGATGTAAATCTCGTGAATGTGGAATTCAATGGTATTCCCAAGACAAGGGAGTATGTGCTCAAGAAAAACTCCTAGATTGGTAAAGGCTTTGGAATGATTGCATCTAGGAAGAGACTCGAAAGGAGTCCAAAAGAAACAAGAAAGGAAGTAGTGATGAGAAATTGGCCCTTGTCATAAGACAAGGAATGGCAAAGGAAAGATTTCCAACAAGAAGGGTAACAGTGATGGAGGATCATCACAGCTAGGCAAGAAGAAGGACTTGAGTAAAATAAAGTGTTTCTCATGTCATAATAATGGACATTATGCATATCAAGGTCCAGAGAAGAAGAATGGAAAAGGAAAGACATAGATAACAACATCAACAGAGACATGGCTAAATGATTTTGCAACGAAGGTTGAGAAGGATTTCTCACTAGTTTCTTTCCTTTCTACTAGCACAACTACTAGGAGTGTGTGGTTATTAGACAATGGTGCATCTCATCCTATAACAAAAGCACAAGATATATTTAGCAGTCTGACGGAGAGGAACTTAGATGTTCATGTGGAGCTTGGTGATGATGCCAAGTATGCAATGAAGGGAGAGGGAATAGTTACACTCCATCTTGTGTCAAGAGATTCATTTGATGCCCAAGAAGTGTTTTATGTACTAGGACTGAAGAAGAATGTTCTCTTAGTCTCAGCTATGGAGGACAAGGGTTTTGTTGTTACTTTTCAAAGAGGGAAAGTACTCATATGTCTAGAGAAATCTAGCCCGGACATAGCAGTGGTCATTGGGGTTAGAGAGGGAAATTTATACAGGTTGCGGGCCAAGCTTGTTTAAGCTTTGGTACACAAGAATGATAGCCTATGTGAGCTATGGCATAAGAGGCTGGGACACCTAAACTACCGATCACTTTCGATTATGAGGTGGATTGTTACATGTCTTCCATAGTTCAATATTGAGCAGCAGGGAGTGTGCAGAGGGTGTGCACTTGGCAAGAATTCCAAGGCTACTTTTCCAAGCAGCAAGAGTAGGTCCAAGGGGATATTAGATCTTATACATTCAAATGTGAGTGGGACAATGTTAGTAGCATTAGTGCAGGGAGCATTATACTATGTGACATTCATTGTTGATTTTTCCAAGAAAACCTGTATCTTCTTTATGAAGACCAAGGATGAGGTCTTAAGTCGGTTTCAGGAGTTTAGGGCTCAGGTGGAGAACCAGACTAAAAATAATATCAAGGTCTCGAGGTAGGATAATGGGGGAGAGTACACCTCCAATTACTTCAAGGATTTCCAAAAGGAAGCAGGGATCAAGAGGTAGCTAACAGTCTCTTACAACCCTCAGCGAAATGGGGTTGCAGTGATCCAAATGGATCTCGGTGGCCATCCACCTTTTTCACTGAATCACCATTTTGAGCTTGTGTTTTTGATAAACCATGATATTCACCCTTTTAATGGGGAATGGAATGTAATGTCTTCTTCATTTGTTAATTACAAACATCATGTAATGATTTCCTAGTGGTTTTATGTACATGCCTACAACATAGCATTAATGCATCGGATCCCATTAGAACTTCGTAGTTAAGCGTGCTTAGGATAGAGTAGTACTGGGATGGGTGACCACCTAGGAAGTGCTAGTATTTTACATGCCTGTGAAATTTTATAAACTTTGTCCAATTTATCCCACATGCATCATGGGAATTGTTCTCCTCTCACTCTCTTGCATATAATTGAGGTGAAGGAGGCCCTTTAAGCATGCAATGGAGTGTGATGTAAAGCTTCTTGTGAATGAAGCATAGCCAACATCTCTTTCTTTTCAGAGATAAGCTACCCCCTTTTTCCAATTTGTGTTCTACAGTGTTTTTCTATCTTATTTAGTAATAGAAGTTGTGTTTCATTGTATTTATGTGTTCTCTTCTATATTTTTGTAAATTTCCTTGTTATATCTCGGTTATATTTCTGTCTTCATGTCATTCTCAAAATAATCTAGATCAGTGGTATCAAAGTAGTCTGCTCTTTGTCATTTCTCAGAGCAGGTCCCCGATGAGGTCAGGGTATAGAGATTTGGGTCTCGAGCTAGTTTCACTTGAATAAAACCACTCTCGCTAACCCAACCAACCTCCCATGGTGGAAGAAAAGAGAGATGACAGAGCAGGAGATGCTTTCAAGATGTTGCTCGAGGAAGCCCTTGTGATACAAAGGAACGAGATGATGGACAACTTCTTTCAGATCCTTCGAATACTGTCGATGGCAGCAATCGAGGCATCTTCAACAAGCAACCATTTCGCAAGTGCGACACCCTTCAAGGTACAAGTCAATTTTGATATCCCCTTATTTGAAGGCCAGATAGATGCAGATGCTCTAGAAAAATGGTTGAATCTACTAGAAAGTTATTACTCTGTCCAAAAAAAATTTGACAGTGAAAATATCACCTTTGCTCTCCTTAAAGCCCTTCCCCACCTAACCCCTCACGTAAGTAGAATAATATATTTCCATGTAATAAAGGTCAATATTAATAAGGCCTAGCAATAAGGAAGAATAAGTCCAATGTAAGAATACCTAATAGAAGCTTCTGCTTCTAGAAGGATCTTCCTCTAGATGGTTCTTTTGATAGACATATTTAGTATAAATAGGAGTCGAGGGTATGATAACTTTTTTCTTGGATATTATTGTAATAGAGCTCTGCTCTGCTGGAGGTTGCCCCCTCAAAGAGGAAAGTGAACATTGCTCTCAGTAATCAAAGTGCTCTTTCTGGTGTTATTCTGGTATCCATTTGGTATTATTGTGGTGTTGTTCTGGTTATATTGTTGTTCATCTGCCATTTCTAGCTATTCATTTTTGTTCTGCATACGTTTTTTATATCTGGAATGTTACAAGTGGTATCAGAGCAACTTCCTCGGCATAAATTGTGGGTTAAATTTTTTCAGGGTAGAGACATATTCTGGCGTCTTTAAGCTACAGAGATCTTTTGTTACGCACATAAACTCGTGGTTGGGGATTCATACATGCAAGAAATACAAGTGGTACTTAAGCGCACATCTATTGGCCACCCTTGTAACTCATGTTGGTACCCCTTCGAGTGGTAGCACATCAAACAGCACATGTATACGGATTGGCCTAGATCTCCTGAAGCCCTCCATAGATAAACCGATCAGCCACCTGATTGCTATAGTTCCACCGAGAACATCACTCGGGAAGATACTCTCTAGTACCTGGGTAGTCGGGTAGTATGGCTAAGGGCATGGTCTAGCCTCCTTAGTTGGTGCCCTGAGATATTGGGTTGAGTACTGCTATTCGACCCCGCACGTATATCAGAGATTTATAGCACAGAGCAAACCCTTTTCTGTAGAACCCTTGAATACCTAACCCTTGGGATGGAAACAAAAACAGAACAGACAAGATCTATTGCAGTGCAATTGGATTTCCTGCATCCGAGTTGAAAAATTACTACACATTTCTTCCTGTTAAGCATTTGGGCATTTCATCACTGCAGTATTCTTCAAATCGGAGTATAACTCCATAGGAGTCTAGATCCTGTTGGCACCATTATTTGAGACCTATTCCGTTGGATTTATCTCTTCACCCTTATCAGAGTGATATCTATGATTTTTCAGCAAAAAAAAAAATTGTGGACCTGACCCCCTTCCAACACCCTTATTTGGGATTTACCCCATTGGATTCAACTTGTCGCCCTAATCATTGTGATACACTTCACCCATAATCCATTTTATGTGTGGTCCCACCCACCCCTTTCATGTTCCCTCGTCATCATGGCCCATACCCATAGCCAAGAATTGGAAGCTCGCTTCACTACCTTGCACTCTAATTTCACAGAAACCCAACAAGAAGTGTGATAGCTCAGTGCCAATATTTCCACCATCAATCAAAAGATGCATTCCTCCATCTTCACCTCAATCACGGAACTCAAACAAGAGCTCAAACAAGACATTACTACCTAGCTTGAATCTGTTGCTACGACGATCTGCGCCAAACTGCATATCCCTACAGATCTTCCCTTATCTGACCCACCTTTTCATACCGAAGGTGAAACTTCCTCTCATTCCCATAATTTTCAGCCCCATAACTTTCAGCATGACCTACGCTTTCCGTGTGTGGATGTGACCAAATTTGATGGATCAAATCCCACTGGCTGGGTAACTAAAATGGAACATTATTTCTCTTTGTATGGCATTACGGATGAGTTGGCCAAACTCTGGTATGGTATTCTCCATCTAGATCAAGAACGTTGGCAATGGTGGCAATGGAGAAAAAATGCATACCAAGGGTATGTAGCTTGGACACACTTTGTGGTAGAGCTGTATGAACGCTTTGACACTGATACCAACCATTTAGGTCATTTGACAAATTTGAAACAATATGGCACAGTGGAAGACTTTATAGCTGCTTTTGAGTGACTGGTTTTGTACAGAGGGCATGTCTGATGCTTTTTTCTGAGAATGTTTTATCAGTGGCCTCAAGGATGAGATTCGTGCCCATGTCCTCATGGCTCAGCCTCAGAGTTGGGTGTGTTAGAATATAGAAGATTGTGTGCTCGTTTTACCATTGACAATACCCTTGTCACCCAACCATAGGCCGAATCCACCCTTCAAGCACCTTAACCTTGACTGAGAATTACTCCGGAAGAAAACCCTAGGCTAGATAGCCAAACAAGGTGTAGTGCATCTTCCTCCAAGGATAGTGCACCAACAATGGTTGATCAGATACTCCAAACCCTAGCTAAGAGATAGTCCAAGCCAACACTGAAAACTGGTTGTTGCAGCAGCTGCACCTGCAGCTCTCCTCCACACGTACGCACCAAACTGGGAACTGCAGTGCGCACCATTTGCTTCTTTGCAATTCTGAGATGTGTCAAATGAGAACTGGCGCCCTATATTTATAGTGGTTCTGCCAAATTTGTTGGGGCCGAATTCTCCTTCTAGGTACATGTCTTTTCAGTATATTATTATTATTTCTGGCCGACTTCTTCTCTTGGAGGCTAATAACCTAATATAAATTATCTTCTTGAGCCGACAAGACTTCTAGGGTTATTTAGCCAACTCATTAGGGTTTTTTCTTACTTTACGGAGTCTTCTATTCTCGTCAAGTTTACACGTGGAGTTAAATACCTCCCGTAGCTACCATAATATTAACACTCCCTCCTAGCTAGGGAGGTATTACAAGTAATGGTCTTGAGCACAAAAACATACCATTTACCCGGTAGCATCAACATAGTCGTTTAGACTATCTCATGACTAGATCATGAGCATCACCATCACCATCAGTTGCATCATCCCTCGAAACCATAATTCATATGAGTAATCAGACATGATGTTGGATAATTCACTCACACCATAGAGTGATACAAGAGTCATTCTTATAATCTAGAAGAGTAAATGCTCTTAACTATTTTCCGTCTGGAAAATCTTTGTTCATCATTCGTTTGGATGATGATTATCTCCAATAAACTGTTGATAATCTTCAAGGCAATTAGAACAAAGATATAAAACAATTGTGTCTATCCATAGTAGTACATAACTACAATCTAGTGGTACACTACCACACCAAGTAACACACAAGTACTTGATCAGCAACGTATAGTCACGAACAGTGGAACATATCCACCACAATAGTCTTCATCTACTGTCATACAGTCTTCATAACAAACATATGATAGCAACCTGCACAGAAACGATGTTATGATATAAACTAAATAATTTGGGCCAATCTTTCACTCACATCTATGAGCTCTGAAAGAATATATGCCCTCAAAGTAGAACAATGAGATATCTGGACTATTCTTCTCAAGCAAGGAAGAATAATTGTCCTGTCTTTTGAACCTGGACCATTCCCCACCCTGGGCCATTCTTCCTACACTAATCAAAGTGCACCCTGGAGAGAATGTATAACCCTAAGGAATGTTGAGCCTGGACCATTCCCCGCCTTGGGCCATTCCTCCTAC
>JASDQU010011208.1:112579-134756 GCA_032191745.1 Picea mariana
CTAATTGTTAAAAATCTTAATGCTCCTACACAGAAGTCTCTAATCAGTTATCATGGGCTATATATGTGCCAGTAGACAAGAACACAACTAGAATAAATATTGTTTTAACTAGAAACTCTTCAAAGCTACTCATTATGCGCTAAGGTTACTTGGCATTCATACGAAACCAAGAGGCCTATCCAGGCTTGGACCTAAAGCAATAACTGGCCAAGGGACCCTTGAAAACTACTACATTGAAGGACATCAAGAGGCTAGGAAAATGTTTGGGAAGGTGAAGGTAGCAGGATGCAGTAATCAGCTGCAGGGTCTCCTCCATGCAAATGTTTGGGAAGGTGAAGGTAGCAGGATGCAGTAATCAGCTGCAGGGTCTCCTCCATGCAAATTTAATCAAGTATCCTCTCTGAATAATATGAGATCTTTTTCATTTTTCTTTTGTTTTTATACTTCATTGCTTTTGAATAAACAAATAATTAACAATACATATACCTAACATCTAATTCTGTGAAAAGACCCAGGGTAAAAAAAAATATCTTACCTAAATGTCTGTCCCTTCAAAGTTTAGTCCCACAGTTTTAGGATCATAGTAAAGATATTCTGACCAAGGAACCCAGCATCATTGAAAATGTTGTGATTTCCTGGTCAAAGTCAATCCAGATTTGCTGGTCAAAATCAATCCAAATTCCAGAATCAAAAAGCTTTCTAAAGATGGAATATTACTTTGCATAAAATTATGTTCTGTAAGATATGCATGGCAACTCCAAATACATCACTCAGAGTTCAGCATCTCACCGAGAATCTTTGACTTACCCCAAGTTGGAGAGGAAATCAATACTTGTATTCCAGGAAAATATCTTTAATAAAGGCAGCACTGAGGCGAAGAGAACCAGTCCCTGAAAGGCCTTGGACAGTTGCAACCTGGAGAATGGTGTCAAAAGAGTATTCTGTAAGAGAACCAGTCCAAAAAATTGAACCCATCAGAATTGAAAAAGCTATTAAAAAAAAACCCCAAAAAATGAAGAATCAACACATGAATACCGTTCTCATTGGTGGGCTGTGCGGCAGTTGTTAGTTCTGCAAGATCCAGATGAGCCTGTCTGGTCATGAGTATCATGAATAGCTAACCAGATCATGCTGGCAGCTTCAACCACTCGTGCCCACAGAAACCGTAATGAAATGCATACATGATAATCCAATCCAAGCAGAATATAGATAACAGGCCAGGCCAGGCAACCTCCCTGAATATAGATAACAGGCCAGGCAATCTCCCTCCCTCCTCTAGTCCTCCTTACTTATAAGGGGGGAGTAGGCAGCAGGCTGGATGCCACTTGAAACCTTTCCACCCTACTTTCAACTAATTGTATTAATAATAATAATATAGTTTTAAAGAGACGAATTAATGTCAGGCCTTATAATACTTCTAAAATAATAGGAATCTCCTCAACCCGAATAATCCCAAACTGGGCTTAACTTTACGCCTGAGGCAATATGTAAAATGACGGGTTGTCTGCATTTAAACCCCAGAAATCACACTCTTTTAAGTTTGGTGGACATATGACTCCAATTACCTAGTGGGTCGGTTGCCATCTAATCCGGAAAGCAGGCCTAGTGGACCGCAATTTGAAGTCCAGGCTCGTCATAAAATCTCATGTCTTCCTCAAGACTGCAAAGCTGCTACTACCTACATATTCTCTTGTCCGTGACCCTGTGCTTGCCTGCCTTCCTGCCCCAAAAAATGAAGAATCTACACATGAATACCGTCCTTATTGATGGGCTGTGAGGCAGTTGTTAGCTCTGCTTAACCAAAAAAAAAAAAAAAAAGAACCCATCAGAATTTGAAAAGTGATAAACAAATTGAAGATTCAACCCATTAATACCGAATACCGATTCTTTTCAGCCTTAGACACTCACCTTGAAGGCATCATCTACTCATCATACTGGCCCATCATCAAAATCCATTCTGCCATGGTTGCCTCTCCTCTCTCTCAGTTATCACAGACCCACAAACATACACAACATGAACATGTGACAAACATACACAGGACAAACATACACAACATGAACATACTGCAAACAGCACACAGRCACAAATAGACAACAGTACACAGCACATGGACKGAGCTCTCCACAACACAACAYACTSCCTGAGAGAGAGAGAGCAGAATCAAGATCRYGGCCAATTTCCCTGCTGAACAGAGCRAATTTTTCAGCRATTAATTGTATCYACTTGTACTCATTTTTGTGTATATGCAATTAAAAACCAGACTAAAACCACATCATGAGCCAGTCAYGTACCTCTGTCAGTCCAAAACCGTCAGCGATCTTCCCTTCAGGTCCGRCYTGATYTGTTCGGATCAGATTTTCCAACCTCCCTGATCTTCCTTTTGACTCCGCTTTGATCTGTTCGGATCGGATCTTCCGATATCTGTTGATATATATATAAATTTTCGTCGAGCTTGAGCATCATGAGGATTTTGGCAACAAATGTGTTGGGATCCTTCACCGATTTATTTGTCATGCTTTTCTGCCTCTGCTCTCATTTTCATTCCTCCATTATTGCCTAGGTTAATCTCCATAGTCCTATAGGACATGACACTGTTGCCGAGGGCCCGGGTGTTCAGCGTTCTCTGCATGCTCGCCGTTCCTATAAGGAGAATCTTCTCCGTATTGATTTGGAATTGCGGCCTCTTTCCACACATCTTATAACCCTATAAAATCTCTGTAAACCCAGAAACGGACTACAGGCTAAGTCGACCAAGCAATAGAGTATTGCCAAATTTCCACCTATGGATTTTCGACACGTGGATCAATCTGGTGCCGTTGGATAATTGACAGTTACGATCTAATGGTCAGTACTCCCCATCGAAAAAAACTTACTCTCTGTCAGAAAACTCAGAAAAAGCACACTTCTGTCAGAGAAAAACACACTCGCTCTGGCTGTCTCGGTCAGAAAAATCAAGCAACGGTTCAATTCAAATTAGTTTCCATTTGAATTGTGTTTGAATTACAAATAGTTTTAGTGGATGTGGCACATCCTGCCTATGTCCTAATTCCAAATAGTATAGTTGGCATATCCTGGTTTTGGAGAATTGAAGTCATTTCTAGTTACGTACAAGATTTAAAGATTTATACACGTGTGTAATACTTTTTCATATACTTAGTACTTATTATTTTAATGCTTGTGCTTAAAATTAGCTTGGCGTGATTACACCATATTTACATTGTTAATGACATGGTGAGGAATATTGTATTATGTTAACCAGTAAATAAGGAAAATGAAATTAAGGTAGAAGGTAGCACATTTAGGTTATGGGGATTAAATTTGTCTTATATATTAGGTAGAGTATATTTTTGTATAAACATTGTGTATCTAGTTTTCAAAAGGTTCAACATTTGTGTGGATATTCAAAATTCATATGTAGAAAATTAGTGTCTAGGTTTTGTATTTGGTTCAACATTTGAGTGGATATTCAAAATTCATATGTAGAAAATTAGTGTCTAGGTTTTGTATTTAAAGATTTCGATTGGAAGGTGAATTAAACTAATAGATGAAATTAAATAAAGAATTAATTAACCAAGTCAATATTCAAGTTGAAAAATTAATTAATGGCTAAAATACATATACCATGAAATCAAATTAGTCGTTAATAATGAAAATAATGAAGAGATTTAAAAATGTTGGAGATGATTACTAATAATATTAATAATATATAACATAATGAAGGAGTCACATGTTTGGATTAGACATAATGAAGGAAGAAAAAGTTTTAAAAGGGTTGAAAATGATTAATAATAATATTAATAATATCTAAGATAATGAAGGATTGACATGTTTGGATTAGACACAACAAGGAAAAGTTGATGGTATAGGCTATCAATTAGTGTTATAATATAATAATGTAATATAATTAGATAATGACTATAAGGAAGATAATGAAATAATGAATATAAAGGAAATGGAGAAGATTAATATAATTTAATAATAAAATTGGGGCACCCTTAAATTAGATTTATAAGAAATTGCGCTAGAAGTAGTCATAAGTACTTTTTCGCTCTGTTAGGGTTTCCACCCTGAGCCCCTATGTGAGCGTTGCCCTAAGTACCTGTCGCGACCATGGAGGCTGAGGAAGGGGGGCCTCATGGCCCCTCTTACAACATGGTCACCGCCCCCGAGCTGGGCAATAAACACTTCAAAAGGCTACCCTTTGAACTTCCAGCAGAACTGAGAAATACTCTTTGAGAGAATGATCTGCCGAAGGAAAAACCCATGGAGATAGACCCTGAAACAAACCATCCAAAAGCAGCTCGCACATGGGAACCTGGTAAATGCATCCCATAGGCTCCTATTGCTCCCAAATATGTTATCAAATCACCAAGAATAGAAGATCAAAAGCAATACATGAAAGATTTCATCCTTGTGGGAAAGTTTTTGGGCCTATGGCCATCAGAGAAAGATCTAGTGAAGTGGATTCAACATTGGTGGAAGCCCAAAGGTCATTACGACCTTCAGCTTGGTTCCAAAGGCTTCTTCACCATCACCCTACACAACCTAGAAGACAAAAACACCATTTTTTAAGGAGGCCCTTACTTTTATAACTCGAGAAGACTTTTCCTCCATTTATAGACGAAAAAGTTCAGTGCAGAAAAGGAAGACTTCACGCACACACCAATTTGGTTGAGACTCTACTCCTTACCTCAAGAATTTTGGCTGGAGGAAATACTAGCAAACATTGGTAATACGATTGGCATCTACGTCAAAGCCTCCGAAGCCACAAAACAATGAAGGTACACTGCTTATGTCTGTATTTGTGTCTATTTAAATATCTCCAAACCCCTACCTGGAGTCATAACCTTAAACTACTAGGACGAAGAATGGTCACAAACCTTGGACTACAAGCATATTCCCTTCCGCTGCTAGAAGTGTCACGAACATGGTCATCTCTTCCGTGAATACCCCCTTAATAACCCCAACAAAACAAACCCTGAGGATCCTGACAAAAACAAGGACGATTACACCCAAGTCACAGGTCGTCGCAGGTAAACAACCAGAAAAGCATCTCCTTAGGCCCCCTTCGAACCCCTCCAGACTCTCAACTAGTAGCTCCTTTGAACCCCTCCTGAAAATCCCAGAAAATCCCACCAACCCCTTCGCCCCCCTGCCAAATCCAGCGGCCTCAGAGCAATCTAAAGATAACCCAGGAACTATCCCACCTAATCCCTCAAATCCTCAAATCCACACCTCGGAAACCTCCTTCCCCGCGAATCTAGGACTGGAAATAGGAGACCCTGACATAGATATGGAGGATCATGAACTGGCATGAATAGATCTGGTACACCTAGAACAAGCCTATCGTAAACAAGAGTTATACACCATCCCTCAGGATAAGTTACACAAAGTCTTTCTTAATTCCACGGTGGGGGGATCGGCCTGAGCCAACTCGAGTCTGGGAATCCAAAGAGGGCACTCGAAAGACCATCACAAACCCACCAAAGAAGAGAAGAAAAGGGGTAGAAAACCAAAGCACCAGCTCATTCAAGATGTAGGAAACTTCCTGGTGAACTATGGCCAGATCCACCTGATCTCAGACAACTTTCCTCCTCTCCAACCCTCACCCTCATCATGAAGATGCTATCCTAGAACATTAGGGGCCTCAATGCACGAAGTAAGAAATTATTGCTCCGGGAAAGGATAATGAAGGAACAACCGAATATTCTTCTTCTGCAGGAAACAAAATGTGCGGGGGATGAAGCCACTCAAATACTCACAAAATTATGGAAGCAGGCAAAAATAGTAGAAGTAGATGCAAAAGGTACAGCAGGGGGTCTAGCCATACTCTAGAACCCAACCACTATTCTCATGGAAGGTTTCTTTACCTCCAAATGGACTATCACAACCTCCTTCAAAATCATTGGTTCGAACAAGCCAGGCTGCGTCTTGAATGTCTACAGCCCAGCAACCGAGGGAGACAAGGAAGCCTTTCTCCATCATTTGGAATAGATTGCCAACCACATCGGCAATCAACGTTGGATACTAGGGGGAGACTTCAACATGATAACTGGATTGGAGGAAAAAAAGGGGGGAACTCGTAGATTGGGAAGTTATAGCGAACAGTTCCACAAAACCATTATCATGCTAGACCTCATCGATGTGGAAATGAACAAAAGACTCTTCACTTGGTCTAATAGACGATTGGGGGCACAATATGTCTCTTACCGACTAGACCACTTCCTAATCTCTGAACCCTTCATACTGGAGGGTCTCACTTGGCAAGCCACTGTGATTGATACTCCAGGATCAAATCATTGGTTGATACTACTTACGATGAACATCAGTGGTATCCTAGGAAAGAAGCCCTTTCGCTTTGAGAAATTCTGGTTGACACACCCAAACTTTTAAGCAAACATTAGCCTCTGGTGGAAGGAAGCGACAATCACAAAAGGTACTCCTATGTACAATTCTAGCAAAAGTTAAAAAATCTTAAGCAACGTCTAAAGACCTAGAACAAATCCACTTTTGGTAACATCTTCCAATCTCAAGAAATCCTAAACCAGCAAATTCAAGACCTCTAACAACAGATCAGACATCAAGGTTTCATTGATTCCCTAAAGGACCAAGAGTCCACCCTCAATAAACAATTGGCAAAGAGACGGGCGCAGGAAGAAATTCTCTAGAGGCAAAAATCACGCATCCAATGGTCAAATAGGGGGAAAGAAACACTAAATTCTTCCACAGATCAATGCTTCAATGCTGTCATACTAATCACATCACTCATCTTGTATCGGATCAAGGTATGGAAATACGAAAACACACAGACATTGAGCAAGAACTTCTCAATTACATGCACCTTATTTCAAAACCCCCAACAGATCGCACTCAAGCTATAGAATCCATCATCAAGCACATTCCAAAGGAGGTTACTAAAGAACAAAATGAGGCTTTGATGCACCCAATCACCTAGAAATAGGTTGATCAATCCCTCAAGGACACCCCAGTGGGCAAAGCCCTAGGGCCTGACGGCTTCACAACAGACTTTTTTCACCACTACTGGGATATGATTCGAGAGGAGGTCTGAGAGATCATAGAGGAATCCAAAAAGTCAGGGCAGGTCCTACAGGCTCTCAATGCCACTTTCCTCACTCTCATTCCAAAAGAGAACGAAGTCACCACTCCAAATCATTTCAGACCCATTGCACTCTGCAATGTGATCTACAAGCTCATCACGAAGGTCATCGTCAAACGTCTCAAAACCATCCTACCGTTCATTATCTCTCAGGAACAAGCAGGTTACATGGAGGGCAGGAAGATCATGGAAAACAACATTCTAGTGCACGAGGTAATCTTTCATTAGATAATTAGATAATGTCATAAATCTTTCATTAATGGATTTAGACCCATCTTTCATTACACGATTAGAAAAGGACTTCAATTTTCCCTTGTTCCCCATTTCATTTCTGTGAAATATATTCTTTTCTCTATCAAATCCTTAACACATCATCTTCCAACACATGAAGCAAAAGAAATTCAGCAAGAGTGTGGTAGAATTCTTCACCTTTCTAAATCTCCTAAACCAAACCTATCAAAAGATGAATTTCAATCTATTTGTCACCTCAATGATAACCCTAATATCATTATTTTAAAATCCAATAAAGGTAATGTTGTTGTCGTCATGAATACTTTCAATTATGAATCTAAACTTCATGACCTTCTTTCATCTTCTTCCTACAAACCTCTCTCCAAGAACCCAATCAATGCAATAACTAGCTTAGCCACCAAGAACACCAAATCATCATCCTTGGACCTCAATAACCAAAAATATATTATTCCTCACAACCCTCAAACCCGTAGGATCTATGGGAAACCTAAAATTCATAAAAAAAAACATCCTTCTTAGACCTATAGTAAGTGTTGTAAGAACTCCCACTTATGCCCTCTCTCGATTTCTTACTGATAAGATTTAGTAAGTTGTTGGAAAAAACCCCTCCTTTATTAATGATTCCTCTAATTTTATTCAAAAAACTCAACATCTTCATCTTGATTAAAATGACATCATGGTCAATTTCGATGTCCTCTCCCTATTGACCCAGGATCTTTTCATCGTGACTTATAAAGAATTGTATTAAATGAGCATAAATTAATGTGCACAATTAAAGAAGTGAAAACTTAGAAATGAAGAGACATAAGCATCAAATTTGAACACAAAAACTTGATAACGGAGTTCATCCCCGGTGAACTACGTCTCCGGGTCCTGCTCTCAAATGGGTAGGCTCTTTTATTAACTCAACAAAATAATTTGGCAAATACATGAATATACCTCATTCTGAAATCAAGCTGCAAAAATAATGCTCAGATAAGAGAACACACATCACCATTGGATTTGTGGCGTCGAATTACCCAAAAATGACTATCTCCATGCTCTGATCCGACTCTGGCACTCTCAAGCCCAAGAGAAATCTTGTCTCGATTTTTGTGCCCCCTGCACCAACAATTATGACATCTACCTCGAAATCTATGCCAGATTGTACAGTACGGTCACGCACCTCCTCCCGGATCTGGCCTGAAATGCATTCTTAAATATTAAATGAGGGGGATATACTGAGGCATACCCCTTGGCGCGTTGGTTAGTGCAGAGTTTTAAGGGCTTTGTTCTGGGCGGAGGTTCCAGGGTCAAACCCGCCGGACTCCGTTTTTTGTAGTGGTTACATATATGTTTATCCATGGTTTAAAATCATCACTATGTTTGTCGGTTCACTAGTAACTCCGCTAACAATTGTTGTAGATTTGGTGTGGTCTACCAGATTTGGCGGACCCTCCAATTCTTTTTTTAAAACAAAATTCATTAACGGGATAACATTGGGCATTCTCGAGATGCCACGTGTTGGCCCATGATTGGACCACGTGGCACCTGCTGATTCTCCTACTCACATACTGATGTGGCTTGCCTTGTCACCAACATACTGACACGTGGCGGTCCCTGGGTGGTGCCACGTGGGTCTCCTAGAGGTGGCACATGGCACTTTCCTATTGGTTCGTATGGACCCCTGAAAAGTCCACTGGTGGGTGACACGTGGCAACATTTGGTGCTGCTATGTGGCATGCTAACATCATCATTCGTATGATGACATCACTCTGCCATGTCAGCTGCCGACATCAGCTTTACGGACGATGATGTGTCTCGTGCTGACTGATCCTAGTTGACCACATCTTTGACCTTGAATATCTTTCAAACTGTAACTCTGTTTGACGAGTTTTTTGCGCAATTAGAAATTTTGCGACGCGCTCTTCGGGATCATGCAATTTTCACTGAGTTTTGGGAACTTTAGTTTTTTTCCCTTTCTTTGTTTGCTGAATCCATTTTGAGCTGCCTCTGTGAGTTTTGAGTTATTCTTAGCCTTATCTGGATCCTTTTTGGATCACCTATTCACCAAAATTCTAATTCCAGAAGCCCTTGACCATATCCTAAAACCGGTTACCCTAAAACTCTTAACCTTTTCAACCAAACTAACCAAAGGTACAAACATGGGATCTTCCTTATCCCCAGTTGTCCCCAATATTTTTATGAAATATTGTAAAGGTTTAGCCTTAAATAACTTTCATCTTAAGCCCAAATATTGGTTTTGTTTTGTTGGCAATACTTTTGTTGTTCAGCCTCATGACCACCCCTCCTTGACCTCTATCTTTAACCATATTGATAGAATTTTTCCCCATATCTAATTTACTATGGAAATCCAAAAAGAAAATTCTCTTCCCTTTTTCGATGTTCTCATTTCTCGTCAATCTAATGACACCCTTACCCACCAAATTTATAGGAAAAAAACTCACATGAATAGATACCTTCATGCCCATTCTCACCATCACCGAGCCTAAAAATCTATCGTTCTAAAAACTCTGGTTACTTGAGCTTATCAAATCTCTACTTCCCATTTCCTAGAGAAAGAAAAATGCCACCTTACAAAGGCCCTTATGGTCAGTGGGTACTCAACCTCTCAAATTAATAAAGCTTTTCGCTCCACTCGCCATTCTAAATCTAAAAATTCTCCACTCTCAACTCTCTTCCCTACATTTAGGGCACCACCCACCATATTTCAAAGATTTTGGCTAAAAAGAATATCAAAACCCTTTTTAAACCTTATAAAACTCTTAAACATTTATTTAAAACTGACAAAGATAAGTCTGACCATATGCTTGGCCAAAGTGTTAACCAAATTCCATGCTCATGTGACAAATCATACATTGGCCAAACTGATAGATCTTTCAAAGAACACCTTAAAGAACATATAGTGGATGCTTTCCACAACCACATTTACAAATCAACTATTGCATAACGCTCTCACAACTCTAAACACATATTTTGCTTAGACCAAACCAAAATTGTTTCATCAACACCCTATTACTCCTCTCGTATAATTTGGGAAGCACTAGAAATTGAAAARCACCATAATAATTTTAATTGGGAAGATGGCTACAAACTTAGCCAATCTTGGAAACCCACTATTCATCGACTTAGCCATTAAGTCTTCCCCTTTCTTTGATTGCTATTTAGTATATTTTCTTCATAGTTGACTCTTAATTCATAACCCCTATTTTTTCCGTTTTTAAACTTTAACTGCCTTTTTTTATTTATTCTGACCTTTTCTTTATATTCTACAATTTAATATTCTTCATATTCCCCTGTTTCCTTGCTTTTTGATCTTTTATTTACAACTATAAAGCTTGCACCCTACTTATTGTTACGAACGAACAATATGTCTATTAAAAATAAAGCATGTAGTCCCAATAGGAGAGAGGAGGAAATCCATATAGGATAAATAAAATAAATTTTGTATTTGAATAATGTGAATGATTATTTACCAGAGCTCTGGTATAAATACTTATTTATTGGTTATAAGGGTGAAGGATTACAACTCTTGAAGGTTGAAATAATAATCATAATAATAATAATATGTACATTACATGTACTCCCCCTTGAAGAATGATTTGTCCTCAATGGATAGTTAAGAGAAGCTACGTCCTTGTTCCCACTTGTACTTAYTTCTCTACTCYAGATGTTTTGTTGGTTAAGGAAACAAGACAATAAGATATTTGAATATCTAAACAATATTTTTTTTATTGTGGACGACTTGATCCACCCCAGGTTAATTTCTTCAACGAGTTGTATTGTGCAATATCTAATGTGTACTTATTTGATTGTGATTTTCAATATAATAATAATAATAAACTATTTTTAAGGTCACGACCAAGCCAAACACCAAATTGGTGTATGAGACCCTCTTGTTTGTGGGACAAGGGACCCCCTCCACCCAATGATTTGACTGGTAAAGTCTATGGAGGTATACATACCCTACCCCCCTCTAGATTTGAACTTGTGACCTCTTAGGAGGAAACACATGTTCTTAACCATTAGGCCCACTTTGGAAACAATTGAATTGGCATCTTGATATCTATGAATGTGATTGAGTTTTTTTTCATTTGATGTTGGTATGTTGTTTGTTCCTGTGATGACTTATGTGATTAGGGTGATGATAAGGTCTAGCAATTTAACTCCTCTCTTATTTATGAAAATCAAGACTTGATGATTTAGTTCAATTGATGCCTTGACACCCTTGAGTTAGGATACAGTTTCATTAGTGGATATGGATGGATCTTCAATTATAATTGGAACTATAAGTGTCACTTTGTCAACCAATGGCTTGCCTTTATCAACAATAAATAAATATTAATTAGATTCACTTGGTTTTTCATCTCTGGTTGCATCTATGAGGGTTCCCCTATCAACAATATGGACCTTGAATTTTGTAAGTGTTATTGATTCAACTATACTTGTTCGTGTTTCTTTATCAACAATTTTTTCTTGATTCTATTGTGTCTTCTTCTCATTTAACAACTTATTTATTTGTGCAAGCAAGCTTTGATTATGATTCCTTAAGTAAGAAATTTATTTATCTTTCTCTAATAAATCCTCATCAATGTTATTCTTGAGATCTTGATTCTTTTGTTATGATTCTTCATGGTATCATTGATATATTTCTACTTAACATTTCAATATATCCATTTCACCAGCGAGCGACCCATTTACATATTCTAATTTGTCTTTTTCATTGGTTAGGTTAGAATTTTTCATTTCAGTTTCTTTCAACCATTGTACCATTTCGTTATCATACAATTATGCCAAGGTCTTATTTAAATGGCACTTTTACTTGATAACTTTGAATTTTAGTTAGCTCAATGGGCTAGCTTGAGTGGTTGAGAGTTGTGAATAACAAGCATGAGGTCTTGGGGTCAATACCCTGGGTTGACTACCTTTGCATATGTGGGCCTCACTTAATTTCCCTCTCAGGTCAACATACAATAGTCTATGCAACCCACTTTACATTGGATGTCATCCTTAGAATGAGGGGAAGTGTTCGAGAGTTTCTTGGGATGTATTTTCTAAAGGAAAAATAATTTTAAACTTTAGTTGGTACACAAAATGTGAGGGTCCCACTATAAATAATGATATTCACTCTTTTGTTTAGTTAATTTCAAACTTAGGTATAATACAATTTATTTAGTCAATTTTGAACTTAGGTATTATAAAACTTGAAAATTATCTCTTAATAGATCACTATTGAAACTTTGGTAATATTATGTGATTCAACTTGGATTTCCATTTAATATTTTATTTTCCTTCTTTTATAATATGCATATTATATATAAAGTTCTTATTTATGATGTTATAAGTAACATATAATTTTTGGATTTGAACTGGTTTTACACTGGAGACTTTGGCGCCCAGAACAAGCGAGGCTACGTTTGGATTTTATCGCGCCTTTGACGACACCAAAGGCTTCTTGCATCGGTCTGAGCGTAGACACATTTTCTGCGTCCATTTTGAGCTTTTGTCTCATTTTGTTTGGACATAATCTATCTGTTGTGGCTTCTTATCGACCTTCGTCTTGGTTACTGGGTAGCCATCTGCGGTGACCTCGGTTTTGCCCCCTACACTCCTCAGTGCTGCAGTGACTGTATTTCTGACATTTCTCAACTATCTCTCTTGATTTTTCTGCTATCTAGGACCATGGTCTGACTTTCTCTCTAAGTATTTTTTCTGGAACACTCCGCTTTTCTCTCTTCTGGCTCCACTGTCCCTGTCAGCATAGGATGTGGGATCATTGACGCGTTCTCCCTTCATCACTGACTGCTCCTGTAGAATTTTTTGTCTCTCGCCTTTTGTCTCTGTTTTTTTTTTTTCTAGAAGTTTCATTTGGGCGCCTACAGCCAGGTCCATCCATCTGGGAACATGGGAGACCCATGGGACCATCCGGAAATACTGGCCTCGATAGACGACCTCTACTCCAGCCATTTCCGGAATAAAAAGTCAGGCACGCCTATAGGCTTGAGCCCTGGTCCCACCGCTCCTGCTCTTGTTGCACAGCAAAACACACAGCCTGTGCCTCCTGTTACTTTCGAGACTTCTCAGAACACCTTTGGATATTCACAGAAGCAAAGCTTGGATGGGATCCATTAGCTGGGGGGCGGTCCTGAGGTGAGACACCCACAGCCAAGACCTACCTCTCATAAACAAGGCTTACATAAACGCCAGCATAGAGTCTAGAAGCCCAAACAAAAGCACCCCAAACTCATACTTGGCATGGATGTAGGTCTTACAGAAGCTTGCAACCTGGCCCTGTGTGCCTTGGTCGGCAGGCTTGCATATAAATAAAAATGTAAGCAGAGCGTGGATGCTTGGATTATAAAACACTAGAAGCCGATCCTTGGATATATTCCCAAGATTCACCTGCTGCAACAAGGCTGGCTTGGCTTTATCTTCAGGAATTCAGAGGACTCGACACTTATTCTGGACAGCTTATGGCCTATCGATGGAGGAAGCCTTATGCTAAAGAGATGGAGACTCGGTTTCAATCCCACTACGGAGTTCTTCTCCCACAGACATGTCTGGGTCCTTCTTCCTGGACTCCCTCTCCAGCTCTGGAACCAACAAGCGCTCAAACTTATTGGAGCCTCCCTAGGTCGATTTTTAGGTGTGGATCAAAAATCTCTTGATGCTTCAGACAGAAGGATGGCAAGAATATACATGGAAATCGACATCCAGGTAGGACTTCCAGATATCTTAGAAATCGACTGGCATAACCAACTGATCACTCAACGCCTGGACTATCTGGGCATCCCTTTCTGATGCTCTCTCTGCCGCAGAACTGGACACTTGAGAAGGGATTGCCATAAGTTCCCCCCACCTGATATTGTTTTGGATCCTGCAGAGGAGACAAATTTTGATGGTTACATCACTTCACCCAACCAGTTCGCGGAGGAGGAGGCTCCTATCCCTCGGGAGACAAACTCTTCTGATGATTCCTTAGTTGGTAAGATTCATCTTCTGTGCTTTATATAATACTCTATCTTCCTGGGACAGACTTTACATTACTGAGCAAGGAAACAATATTTTATGTTCTGAAGTCTTGGCCACTACTCCGGTTCTGCCTAACCATTCACCCAATCTCCCCCTAGCCGAGCCTGTCCCTACTGACAGCCCCACCATACCCCGTCCAATACCTACAACCCATCTTTCTCCATCTGATCCTCCTACTAGGGCTTCAGCATCCCATCCTACAACAGTCTTAGCTGATACACCACAGCCTTACTCCTTACCCGGTTACACTGAATCGACCCAATCGGAACTTCAGTTAGAAACTTTGTTCCCGACAACTTCATCATCCCACTCTCTTCCATATGATTCGATACCCCTCCCTACATATCAAGGAAATTATGTTTTTCAACCGACCCTTCCATCTTCGGATCACCCATCTTCATCAAACTTGCCTTTACCTCCAGGGCCGGATCCCCATTGGTCAAGAGGCATTGGACTCGAACTTTCACCGCTGAAAACCCGCAGTGCGCGTAAGAAATCACAGACTGGACTGAAGGCATCAGGCAACACAGATACTGTTACAAATCAAGGGGCGCTTAGAGGATAAAAAGCCCTGGCTAGAGGTAATACATGATTCTTCTTTCCCTCAACATAAGAGGGGTTGGAGGACCCCTGAAACTAGCTTCCATGCGAAGACTACTGGAGAAGACTCAGTCGTCTATTATTTTTCTACAAGAAACTCTAGTTAATGCTTCCACAGCCAGGGAGTTCATGCTTTGACTCTGGCCTAACTGGATGATATGTGCGGCAAGCTCTGTGGGCACCTCGGGAGGACTCCTGGCCTCATGGGACCCTTCTCTTTTTTATTTTAATCCTATGCTCAGCCCGGGAGGGATTCTACTAACAGGAAGATGTTTTGAACTAAATTCATCCCTCAATTTCCTAAATGTCCACGGCCCATGTGCTGACCGCAAAGCCTTCTGGAAGCGACTGGATGATCTCGAACTATTGGCGGTAAACAACCTCATCATTGCCGGAGACCTCAACTTAACCACCAGTCCACTGGAGATCTAGGGTGAAAAAGCGATCATCGATCCACTCATGAGTTATTTTAATCATATTTTCTACAAAAACAACTTGATTGATCTGAAACCGGCCGAGCTTTTACCCACCTGGAGAAATGGAAGACAAGGAGCGGCTAGTATAACAAAGCGTCTCGACTGATTTCTAATTTCAGAAGAGGTACTTTCTCCATCTCGCAGCTACCGTGCGTGGGTAAACCTCCCTTTTCTTTCAGATCATGCCGCCATTTGTTTACATATTGGCTTGGGACGTTTTGGGGCTGGTCAACCTTTTAAATTCAATCCACATTGGTTGAAGGAGGACTCCTTCAATAGTCTGGTCAGATCGACGTGGGCGGACAGTTCTTGTTCACTGCCGAGAGATCCCCAAGGAAATTTGGTTATCAAACTCACCAACTTAAAGCTACAAACATCTTTTTGGTTAAAAGAAAAAAAAAAACAGAGCAAGCTGCCATCAACAGGATTGACAAGGAACTGGATGACCTTCTCCGTCTTCAGATCCAGGACATTTCCAATACGGATATTCACTACAAAATTCATGAGCTGGAGAAAGCCCGTTTATCTTTCCTACGGGAAGATGAGGAAAGATGGAGATTAAAGAGCAGAATGCTCTGGCTTGCTGGAGGGGATAAGAATACCCGATTTTTTCATCGATTTGCCAGTGCCCGTCGTGCTAAAAAACAGATTTGGGATATTGAAGAAGAGGACGATACACCACATCATACACAGGAGGACATCAAATCTGCCGATGTCAACCATTTTAAAGCATTTTTTCATGTTACCTCTGCTCCTAATCTTACAACACAGGTTGAGTTAGCAAATCGATTTCCAAAGATGGTGACAAACGAGGAGGCTCTAGCCTTAGAATCCCCTTGTACAAAGGAGGAATTGTTTGTTGTTCTCAAGGGTTTCAAAAAAAAAAAAAAGTCCTGGACCCGACAGGTGGTCGGTCAAATTATATCTCCATTTTTTCGATATAATGGGTCAGAATCTTCTGGACGTTGTGGAGGACGCTAGAACTAGAGGCGTGATCAATCCTCAGCTAAACAGTACCTTCTTAGTCTTGATTCCTAAATCTAATCTTCCTAGACTTTTCAAAGACTTTCATCCCATTTCACTCTGCAATCTTTGTTACAAAATAATTTCTAAGATCATAACCAATAGAATCCGTCCTATACTCTCCAGGGCACTATCTGAGGAGCAGCTCGGCTTCCTAAAAGAAAGACAAATCCTTGATGTTGTTGGTGTCGCCCAGGGATGCATTCACAGTTTAAAGTCGAGGAATCAACAAGCCATCCTACTCAAGCTGGATCTCAAACAGGCTTTTGACTGCGTCAATTGGAACTTTCTGCATCTCGTTCTTCTACAGTGTGGCTTTGGGTTAGTTTTTACCAAGTGGATTTTAGGGTGCATATCCTCGGCAACCCTTGTTGTCCTGATTAATGGGGAATCCACAAAAACTTTCCGTTGTGAGAGAGGGCTCCGTCAAGGTTGCCCTCTATCACCACTCCTTTTTATTTTGATTCTTGAAGGGCTTAGTATCCTGCTCAAGAACAGCCAAGCAGAGGGCCATCTTTCTGGAGTTAAAATCTCGGGGCTGACACATATTCTGCATATCCTCTTTGCTGACGATGTGCTAATTTTGACATCGGCCAGCCTTGCAGAATGGACCATCATACACTCCCTCTTAAGTACCTTCTGCGCTGCCACAGGTCTGTAGATAAATATTCTTAAATCTGTCTTCCTAACACACAATGCACAGGAGCCTTTTTTAACAGAGTTAAAAGAGTTGTTCGGTTTTGCGACTGCTGAGCTAAAGGAGGGGTTTTCCTACCTTGGCTTCTACATCAAATCCTCCAGGTATTCTAGCAGAGATTGGCTCTGGCTTATAGATAAATTTGAAAGAAGAATTCTTCTTTGGTGTAACAAGCTGCTCTCCTTGGGAGGAAGATTTATACTCATTAAAGCCGTTTTGGAAAGCCTCCCAGTCTATTGGATGGCGTTGGCGCACATCCCGGACACAGTTCTAAGAACCCTTCGACAACTCATTTTCTCCTTCCTTTGGTCTGGCAGCAAGAAATTTTCTGGTTACCATCTCTGAAAATGGGAGGTTATTTCAAAACCAAAGATGATGGGCGGTTGGGGTCTCAAGAATCTACCCATTTTCTACAGGGCGCTCTCAGCCAACACTCTCTGGCGAATTCTTATGAAGCCAGATCTCTGGAGGAAGGTAATCAAGGCTAAGTACTTCCCTCTTTTACCAGTTCATTTGTGGATCAGATCGACGTCGGAGAGACCCACCAGCGGCTCTCACACCTGGAAACACCTTTTAAAGTCTCTTCCCATCATCCTTCATTGGCTCTCGTGGAAACCCGGCAATGGCTTTTTGATTGAAATAGGTAGGGACTATTTACTGGGAATGGGCGGACTCGCCATCCTTTCCCCTCAGCTGCTGACGCACTTACATAATAAAAGTATTTTTTTCCTTCACCAAATTTCATCGACTAGTGGGGGTCACTTGGGCGACTCTTGGATCAGCAGCGTTGATTTAGCATTGGATGCGGTTCTATCTGTTGAGTGGGATAAATACACTCGCCGATTAATAGAATCTGGCATCTGTTTACAGGACCGACCAGATACTTTCTTGTGGACGGGAGGGGATAGTTCCAGCAACCTCATGGCAAAAAACGTCTACCGTGCTTTAGCTATAAAGTGTTGGGCCAACACCTCTGAATGATGGCGCCTTAAGATTTGGAAAGGCGACTGTCCACTCAAACTAAAATTATTTGCTTGGCTTCTGATTGAAAACAAGTTGTTGTTATGGTCAAATCTACAGTCCCGGGGTTGGGAGGGACTTGGTCGATGCATCCTGTGCAAAACACACTCTGAATCCGTCGCCCATGTCTTTATAGACTTCTCTTTCATCAGATCGGTGTGGCATCTCATTTCACCAGCTCTTTTTCTCTCGTCAACTTGGGCTGGTCCCAGCGTTCCATTTTGTTTTCAAAATTGGATAAAGGACACAATGAACCCTGCACTGCTGCCTATTTCTCTCTGCTGGCAAGTATGGAAGACAAGAAACGTTGCCGTATTCGATGATAAGACTCCATCAGTTCACAGAGTTGCTAATTTTATCATTGCTGAGATGGTTTCGAACAGGAATCGGACATCGATTACACCCCCCAGCAGACCTATTTTTAAAGTTCCACTTGATAGGATTGTGGCCTGGTTTGACGAAGTGGCACAACAAAGCGACTCTCTCTATGGGGCAGGAGGAAAATTTGTATTAAACTCACACACTTGTTACCGGTGGACTCTAAATTGTGGGACTGGTACCAATATGAAGGCTGAACTTTTAGGAGCGTGGGCGTCTCTTACCCTGGCTAGTCGACTTCATATCAACGAGCTTTTACTTCTTGGCGACTCCAAAATTATCATTGATTGGTTGAACGGGCATGCAGACTTTCAGGTGGCGGACCTTGAAAGCTGGAAGGAGAGAACTTGTGCTGCAACAAAACTGATTAATAAACTCACCTTCTCTCACATCTTCAGAGAACAAAATAATGAGGTAGATATCCTATCTAAAAAAGCTATGTACTTGCCTTCGGGACACATATGCTATTCAAGGTGGGCAGAAGGCAATGAAGGACCTTCCTCGATGATCAATCTTTGATCGATCAACCTGTTTTGAGTGCTGGCCTTCCGTGGGACATGCATTGGCCTCGACTGACTTGATACACCATTGTCTTGTATGGACAGCGTGATTTACATGCTTAGATCATGTTTTTCTCGTATTTTTCTTGTATGGACAGTTTTCTTTCTCCATATATTTTGCCATATACAATCTTATATCCTTTTGAATACAAAGCATATTTTTTTCGTTGAAAAAAATAATATATAATTTTTTCTAAAAAAAAACTTCATGAAAAACTTAAGGAATGCTTTTCCATATTTATATAGTATTGATAATAAATTCATAAGTATAAATTAGTATGCCTCACTAGAATTGGACACCTACCAACACGAAACAAGTCAACCTCGACAACATTAACAACAACAATTTGCATTTATTAATTTCAATGAATTTTTTACTATGAACGTGATACTCGTAATACGCATAAGGAACACGTGTTAAATGACTCAATGATCATCTTTTGGTATTATGACATTGGACCGTCTTGACATATACTTTCACTTGCTTAAAAAAATAATGGTCGCGAATTCAATGTATACTTGAGTTGGTTAATATGGAAGTGCCTAGTAAAGAGCCCTTGACTTTTATGTGTTTGACAAATTCACTTGACTTTTATGTGTTTGACAAATTCAATGTATAGTTGAGTTGGGTAATATGTAAGTGCCTAGGAAAGAGCCCCTTGACTTTTATATGTTTGACAAATTTAATGTATACTTGAGTTGGGTAATATGGAAGTGTCTAGGTAAGAGCCCCTTGACTTTTATGTGTTTGAAAAATACTAATATTATGTGTATATACCCAATGGCTACGATGAGATAGTATAATATCATCCCAATAGTGCTTATGCATCTTTTCTGCATGTTACAATTGTTATGCTTAACAACTATGCTCGAACTCAATGGAGCAGAAGAATTTTGCTTCAACAGTCAAGGTATATGTTCTCCCTCGACTTTTCATTTGATGTGTTTTATTGTATAGACTTTTGTGTGATTTGTTGTGTCTTATTGTGCAAACTTATGTGTGATTTGTGGTGTGCATCCTATCTTGATTTCGTTATTTATTCATGGCTGTGTGGTTTGGTTTTGTTTTGAGTAATAATATATATTTTTAATTTTTGGTTTTGTTTTTCGAATTTGCAATATAATATTTTGGAAAATTTTAACAAGAAGTCAACAAGTGTTAGATGAAGTGGTCAAAAGTCAATTTTCATATTAATTGTAAAAAAAAAATGATCAAAGGTTAAGATCAAAAGGGCTTTGATACCTATGTTATAAATAGAATGTTTGTTAACAATAAAACATCCAATTCAAATAGGAGAGGGTAAGGAAATTCATATAAGATAAATAAAGATACATTTTTATATTTGAATAATATGAGTGATGATTTACATTAACTCTTATGATAGTATAAATATTCATCGATCGGTCATAAGGGTGAAAAGATACATTTTTGTATTTGAATAATATGAGTGATGATTTACATTAACTCTTGTGATAGTATAAATATTCATTGATCGATCATAAGGGTGAAGGGTTATAACCCTTCAATTTATTTAATATATTATTATTATTATTATTATATGTAATGTATATTTATTTACATTTTACTTATGTAGTCATAAGGTGAAGGGTTATAACCCTTGAGTTTATTTAATATATTATTATTGTTATAATATGTAATGTATATTTATTTACATTTTAATTATGTAGAAATTTCTCTGTGTGTAAAAGGCGTTTAAATTATTTTACTCATTTCTATAACTTTTGTCTTGCATACAATGTTGAGTAGCTAACCTAGATACTACACATGTTAAAGATGAACTTTGTGTACTAATGAGGTGACTAATTTCATGAAAAGCACATGTTTTCTAGGCATTTTAGTGATTTTTATATACAAAGGTTCATTTTTTTATGTTTCAATCTAAGCTTGCACATATTTTTTCATATAATGTTGAAATGCTAAAAAGATATGCAATAAATTAAAATATTAAAAACAAATAGACAAACAAAACAAAAAACAAAAACTATTCAATTTGCTAAAAACTAGAAAACACTTTAATTTATACTTTCTTTGTTTGAGATCTTTGTGGGTGAGAGACCATTATCAAACATTATGAAATGGTTTAACGTTAAAAAATTATGTTATTATTGATATTTACTATATTTAAGGCAAAATATAAGGTAAATATCATCATTAACTTTAAGAATTTTATAGAAAAAATTAAATAAAAATTCAAAGGAGAAATATTAACCTAGTTAAATTTGCAACCAACCAAGAGGTGTTTTTGCACTCATAGAGAATGCCCTATTAATACTAATTCCCAATCATGTGTAGGATAATTTAGCTCGTGGTCCTTCAATACCTTGGGTTCATAATCTATGACCTTGTCATACTACATCAACACTCCAGCTAGACCCTCTATGGAGGAATTCATGTAAACAAGCAAATATTTTTCTATATACATAAACCTTAATTGGTGATATCTTGATATGATCTCTATCTTTGAAAAGGTGGTGTCCCCTTTCATTTCATCAAAAAGGTCATCAATTCTTGGTAGAGGATATTAATTTTGTTGAATTATACAACTAATGGTAAGCAATGCATAGTCATAAGGACTGGTCATTTTTCTTAACAAATATCACTCGTTCACCCACCGAGAGATACCTAGTCGTATCATCCCTAATTTTATCCATTCTCGACTATTAGAGATGCAACTAACACAATTATGGCATTATGAAACTATAAGGAGCCTTAGAGTTAGGTGTTGCTTCATATCATAGGTTGATGAAGAAATCTAACTTCCTTTTGGGTGGCAATCCTAGTAGTTCCTCTGGAAACACATCTAAAATTTATGGTAACACTAGTAACTAATCCAGTGAAGGATTATCACCTTCATTGATTGTCTCGATGGCATACGTTAGATATCACTTTCTAAGACATAATTTCACATACATGGTAGAGATAAAAAGTAAGGATACATGTCTATTTTCCCCACTACTTTTCACAAAGGATCCTTTGTCATCTAGGAAATGCATAAGCTT
>JASDQU010011208.1:152763-166733 GCA_032191745.1 Picea mariana
CTGTGAAAGCCCCTCTATGCTTAAATAATAAGAGTGAAGGGAGCTCTAACTGGGTAGTTCATAAGGCAAAATACTTGCTAAGGTTTTGCAAATGGGGTAGCAAGCTAAGTGGGCTTGATTGTGGCAAAAACTCCACAATTAACCGCGCTTGAGCCAGAGGCGTCTTGGGATGGGTGACCACCTGGGAAGTCCTGGTTACCGGGTGCAAGCCCCGGAAGTGATGATTGATGCTATGCGATTCATTTCATTGGTTTCAATCCCATTTCTTCACCCCTGTGAGCATCACCCGATGCAATGAGTGCTTAGTGGACTATTCAAATCATGAGAATTATTGGTCAGTTGCGACTAATACTCATGGATATGGGTCATAGATTAATGACTTACACTACGCAGTTAATCCCAAAAATAATATCTAATATCTTGCATTGCGAAAGCCCCTCTAAACTTTGGAGTTGTCGCAAGTTATTAGGTGGGGATAAAGCTAGAATAGCTCTAGTCTTTAAGGGATCCACCCAAATCCCATCCTTGGAGACAACAAAGCCGAGGAGTCAACCTGATTCAACAACAAAAATACACTTATGTGGGTTCAAATGAATGTTGTAGAACCGACATCGAAAAAAAATAGCCCGTAGATGACCAAAATGGTCGGATCGACTGGATGAGTGGGTAGGTAAGTTGTCGAGGTAAGGTTCCGCAATATGTTTGATAATCTGGTCGATGAAGGGTGTGGGGTAGTTGTCTTTCAAACAAGCCTTATTAAGATCCCTATAATCAACACAAACACGAATGGTACCATGTTTCGTAGTAACCGGAACGATGTTGGAAACCCAATATTCTATCAAGGGGACAAGATAAATGAAGCTAGATTTCAATAATTTTTCAACCTTTTCCTTAACGACCACGGTCTTTTTAGGATGGACCGGGTGGAGTTTCTGTCGAACAGGCTTAATACCTAGGTAGGTTTTGATTTCGTGCACAACGATCGATGGATCGATCCCTGACATCTCTTCATAGCTCCAAGTGAAGACATCACAAAATTCTTTAAACAGAGCAGTATAAGAGACCACTTCCTCGAGCGAGCAATTAGCACCGAGGTTAATGTTTTCCACGACACCTTCTTTGATCAAAATATCAATAATGATAGTAGATGAAATGTTGCCCAAATTCCCCTCAGAAACAATATCTTGTGTGAGGATGGGAGATTACAGAAAATAGACAACATTAGGAGGGAAGACAAAAAGTATGTCTTCTTGAATTTCTTCAAGAGGTGAAAGAAAAGAGGATTGATGATGGCTATCATCCCAAGGTACATCGTCGATGCTAAGCATTTCCAGTATAGATTCATCGAAAGGAAAAATTTGGGAAATGTAGTCGAATGCAGACGACAAGGAACTTAACCACGATGGCATCTAATAAGTGTCAGGTGCCAAGAGATGTTGGTCATCTGAGGAGGGAGAAGCAAATTGGATGGAAACGTATGAGGTTTTGGCTGGACTAAGTGGCATGCTATCACCTAGTGCATTGAATTCCAATGGACTAGGTACAACCCAAGGGTCAGATGATTCCAAGGATTGGTAAACCATAGTTGAAATTTTATTGATTATGAAAATATGATGTGTAGTGGGTGGAAGTGGTGTAGGGAAGGTACCCATAAGGCTGGAGTCTTTCAATAAGCCAACACCAATGCTTTCATACCTAATCTTGTGGTCTCCTAAAAAGGGAATATTGTTGGTAGCAGGAGTGCGAGCATCAGGTGTACAATAATCTAACTGATCGATGGTGATGATTTTACCTTGATGAGGAAATTGCACACATCGAAACACCGAAGAATCTACGACTGTCATGGCATAGAACCAAATTCTTCCAAGTAAAAGGTTGTAATTGACCACCTCGACATCAACAATAACAATTTTTCCACCTAACTAGATGACTAAGGACTGTAATAGTCCATGAGGGTGAAAACCTCGCCTGTCAAATGCTCGTAACATAGTGGGGGATTGATTAAGTGTAGGGGATTTCAACACCTTCCAACAGGCTAAAGACATGACACAAGTAGAAGCTCCCTCATCCAAGATAGTGCGATGGATGTGTTGATTATGAACCATAACATCAATCTGAAATGTGAGTTGGTGAGAGAGTCATGATTTGAAATTTTCCAGATTAAACGTGATGTTATTAGATGACTCAAGATCAAAAGTGTCGATGGCAGCCAAGAGTGTTCTACATTGACTGGGACAATGTTGTATAACTTCTAGAGAAGACATAGCACACAGGGCTTGAGCCAAATCTTCAATGATGTTGTAGTTTTGGGCAGCTCGTGAACTAGGATTGAAAGTAGATTTATGGATGGCACTCTTGGGAGGGCGTAAGATAGAATCGTAAGAAGGCTTCTCGATCTGTAGTGATCCAGATGGAGGACTAATGGAAGGAGAACTAATGGTCGGAGGAGAAGGGTCTAGTGATGAACCGTTAGAAACTTTTTCTTTATCGGGTTTAACTGTAGTGTCGTAAGTCAAAGAGCGGGTTGTTAAATCAATGCCACTAAACATATAAATGTGAGCACTCGTAGACTCGGCCTCATCATGAGAAGAGTGGTTGGCACTGCCTCTGGGAGAGGGGGTTTGAGAAACCATTAATTGTTGCTGAGGAAAAGGCTGTGTCAGCACGACGGGTTGGGAATTTCCTTTAAAAAGTTTGGCCACTTCATCGCGATGTGGACAATCTCAGGTGTAGTGATTGTCACCGCAAATGAGACAAGGGAACTTCGGTTTCCACTATGGTTTCTTTTCGTTAGCAGGTGGTGGGTTTTGAGCTTTAGGTTGTTCATTATTATTCTTTTTGTTTTTGTTATTTGCCTTTTTCTTACCTCCATTTTGCTGTGAAGGGGCAGACTAAACTGCATTCACCTTAGAAATTTGGGTATGAGAAGAGGTAGAGGGTGTGGTTGAACTAGGAGTGAACGTGGAAGTAGATCGGGGTGCAGCTCCAGTCGAATGGGATGTAGATTGAGTCTTGACGGAACTAATAATGCCATCCACATGCGATGAGGATGAAGGTTTGGATGGATCATTAGTGGCACAGGTAGCATTGGGAATCAAATCATATAAAGTACCAGACTGGGAATAAGCCAAATCTAAGTATTAGGCTTGGGAAATGGCTTCTTCTTTGGCAACTACACCACCCATAGCGACATCATGAGAAATCGGGGATAAAAGTGATTTGGTAAACCATTCCGCCAATAATTGGTCAGGAATGACCGCTTTGATCAACCTTCGCCATCGTCTCCATTCATGAATATGATCAGAGATGTGCACAGAGTTAGTCTGATGAAGGGAGGTCAAGAGTTCAGTACCCGTATCGTATCAAATGGGTAGTTGAAAGTGGGTGAGGAAGTACATGGCAAGGGAGTTGAAGTCTTGGAAAGAACCACGCGGTAGTTCAATATACCACTTGGTTGCTGAACCCGTAAGTGTTCGCTGGAAAAGACGCAAACGTATAGAGTCGTCCATTAAGGAGTTTGATGAACACCACAAATGGAAAGTCATTACATGATTATTTGGGTCTTCTCCAACTTTTCCGTCAAATTTCAGAATATCAGAAGGCAGTTTAGCTGGAATCACTGGCCAGAAAGGGTAATGCACTATAGGATCATTGGTTAACCAGGACAAATCTGGGAGATCCAAAGTAGCAAGAAACGATAGTTGTCGGTTAACCTGTGGGTGATACTGGTGGGGCATAGAAACACCAATAGGACCGTACACTAGGTTAGGTGGATAATTGTAACCAGTGGGTCCTCCTGCATAGGGTTGTTTCTAACCAGAGTACATAGAATTCGAAGGGGTTTGAGAAACATGTGCGAGCGGAGGATAAACAGATGGGTTTTGAGGATTATAAATCAGATTTGGTGTTTTCCTATAGGGAGGGTAAACACCTTTTCCATAAGGAGGATATAAATTAGTTCCTTGAGAAAGAGGAGGTTCTTGTAGACCTTGAGGATTATGTCCCCCAGAGAACTGTGGGTTTCCTGAGAAAGGGATGTTCCATGGATTGGGCATTGTAGATGTATTTTGTCCATAAGGTTGTTGATGGGTCCCAACTTGAGACTGACCTCCAAATAAAGGTTGTCCACTGAAAGGAGGTTTCCCCCTAGCATGAGGTTGTTGCCCCCCAAAGAGAGGTTTCCCTTCGAATGGAGGTTTCCCTCCGAAGGGAGGTTTCCCCCCAAATGGAGGTTTCCCTCCGAAAGGAGGTTGTCCTCCAAACATAGGTTGCCCCCCAAATGGAGGATTTGGGGGTTGCCCCCCAACATGAGGTGAAGTTCCTGGAATTTGGGAACCAGATGTAACTGACTGACCGGTGTCGCTGGATGGATTAGAGCCACTAAGACTAGTTCCTCCGGGTTGTTGTATAGGTATATAACTTCTAGGTATAACTTGGGTAGTATTGACAATGGAATAATTCAATGCTCTGTAGCCAAGGGGAAGTGACGAAGAAGGCCTAGACGATAGTGGTGTACCAATGGGAGCTTGGCTAACCACCACTTTACTGACGGAAATAGTCGAAATGTGAGGGACCATCGTAGAATGGGACATTTCGAGAGAAATAGTGGAACTTGGACCAACAGACTGCATGTTCGAACCAACAGACAGTGTGGTTGAAATAACAGTTGTACCAGTAAAGTGATCTAAAGGTACAGTGTAGGTAACAGATGTTTCAAGAATTTGAGATACAACATGTATATATGCACCTATTCCTAGTCCGTAAAGATCTCACACCGTGTGGGGTGTGCTTCGAACTACGTCAGCGGTCTAAAGGGGGTCTCTGACTTGAGGGCCCAAATGAGACCCAGTCGGAATGTCAGAAGGATCAATAACAACAAGTTCTCTGGCTGAATTCAGGTGGAGAAAACGCCTCTCATATCCCGCAGGAATGCAGAAAGCCTCTAGAGAAACCAAAAAAAATTGAAAATTTTCTAAAGAGGTGGAAACTTCCTCCTGTGAGGTTATAATGTTGTGAACCTTGCTCTGTTGAGGAGAGCCCTTTTTTGGGGGAAGTCCTTGTACCCTACGCGAATGACGTGGAGGGTCGATGTTGGCGGAGAAAATTCGACAGAAAAAATATATGGCCAACTACCGAAAAAGAAACAACATGCACTAATCAAATCTAGGAATCAAACCAAAGAAACAAAACCTTCTCTCGAAGACCATACTAGTTGGTGATGAAATCCAACGTCACGTGATCAAGTCAAGGAGGGGCTAGGATATGGTGGAACAATTACAATGGCGACCTGCTTAATGGACTTGCACCTTCGTACAAGCTTCCACGCAGTAATTGTGGATTTACCCTCCAAGGAGCTTGAGTGAGTTTGACCACCGTCTGTTCCAGGTACAACGAAGACTTCCCTTCACTGTCACCTTGTGTAAGTACCTAAATATTATGGCTACTATGGACACCAACTCGCAGTCAGCCTTCGGGCGTGTACAGTTGACAGTCAGGTCGGAATGTATGAGCAGGATAACAAGTCTGAAATCCTTCTAGAGAACTGAGGACAAGTGGACTGGTAGAACTCCAGAGGACCCCGAACAGATTCAGAGTTCATGAAGCACCGAGACCAAACGAAACTGGTTAAACCTCAAGAAGAACCCTCAATATACGATCCGACCACTACAAACAGTTGAACCATGGAGGGATAATCTTCGTAACTCTCTCGAATGCGACCTCGTGCGTAACCCCTATGTGAGAGGGGGATCCCAGAAAGCCTATATGACAATTGGATTTCTCTCTCCCTATCGCAAGATGCTAATATTTGTTTTGAATACTTTGGAGAGTTGTACTCACAACCTAATCCAAAGTGCTAATCCTAATCTAATGTTGGTGGAAGATTCTAAAAAGCAAAATGTTCTAGATAATTTTTAATTATCGTTAATTTTGCAACTGTTCTTTACTCAAGGGTGTATGAAAGTGAAACCGATGGTATTATGACTCAATTCCCAAAAAATGCATAAAAGATGATAAGCAGTCTTTTCTTTCAATGGATGTCTATTTAAGGGAAGAAGAAAGATGTTTTTTTCACTGTCAAACGCTAAGATGCAATATCCTTAATCAATTTGTTTCTCAATCAAATTCAATGTAATGCTAAAATCTCATAGAATTCCTTTCTAATATCCAAAAACAATCATAAAAATGTATCCTTTTGCTTTATGTGTGAATGATAATCAATTTGATATAAAGCTTCTTATGCCATTTAGACATTAAGATCAACAAGATTTAGACAATCAGAAGCAAGTTTCACACAAACAAAAACACACTCTCGTTGTGATTAAACAAGAAAGACAAAGATAACAAAATTTGCAAAAAGAAAGACCAAAAACTCAAAAAAGAAGAAAAAGGATTGGACAAGATGACCTCAAAGATTAAATGGAATGGTGCATAGATCTTTGAATTTCCTCACAAAAGTTTCCACTCAGTCAGATAAATGAGAAGAAAATAGTAAGTTGATTCTAAATCGTCAACGACAAAGAGTGACTCAAGGTAAGGAAAAAATGTCAAAATTCCAAACAAAAAGAGATCAATTCTTAGAAAGCAGAGTGTTGAAGGCCTAGATAAAGATAAACTGAGATGATAAGACTCTGAGCAAGTGGCAAAATAAAAAATAAACCTTAGAAAAAGAAACCCTAAACGATTTTGCAAAAAAAAGGGGCAACACTCTGATGTAAGGGGAAACAGAGCATTCCAACGTTCCGTGTAAGCCAAGTAGGGAGCGTCAATGCTCTGGTAGCAAGGGCAGGGGAGCGCTAGCCTCTAAAAATTCAAAAAAATGCCCAAAAACTCAAAAAATCAAGTAAACTCATTCAATCAACTTGAGTGTGATGAAATCAAGGTCCAATCAGTCAGATCTAAGAATCAAAGAGATAGCATGGAGAAAGTCAAAAAGCGTTCAAAGGCCAAAACAAGACCTAGGAAAGGCATACAAAACTAGAGCTCCTCCCCAAGGAAGTCGCCAATTTCTGTTATAGGTGAATCCCCCTGCGGACAAGTGTATTCCCTCTTGGTCTCTAGACCCCTAAGACCAAGACAGAAAGGGTGCTATCATTGGTCACTGACATCCTTTTAGATCTAATTAATCTAATGTATGAAGAGGAAGAAGGAAAGTGTACCTTTTTAATGGTGTTTGTCCTTGCACAGTCCAAGTTGAGCTTCGATCTTAAGCTCCTCGATAAGTCCTGTAGAACAAACAAAGATACATCAAACTTCCTATTCTACTGAGATTAGCTCAAAAACAAATCTATCTACTAGAGACAAGTTCATGTGGAACAAACACAAACTTGAAAGAAACATGCCAAGCATATATGTATATTTATGAGAACAAATGAAGAGTACTTACAGACCTTTGATGAAGGTGAAAAAACTTCTTCTAGCTCTCTTTGTCCAACCTTTGCTCAAGTAATCCACACTGATTGTTCTCCAATCTCCCACCTTCTATGAGATCATAAGTTAGGTATAATTATCAATATCCACATATGTTTTCACCATGAGAAGACCTCATTATATAGGCTTTGAGAGGCCCAAACACTTGAGAGATCCTTGGGATAAGTTGAGGATTCTTCTCCTTCAGTTGTGGATCTTCCCTAAGATCATGCCTTGACCTCTGATTCGAATCCAACCACCTTCAGAGATTGAGGGGATTCTCCCCTCATTTATCTCAACAAACCAAATTTCGCTCAAGAAGGGTAGCGCTCCCCCAAAATGGGGCACAAAGCGTTGCAACGCTCCCCCCAAGGAGGTCAAGGAGCGTTGGTACTCCCTGACAGTGTATAGGGCAGCGTTGCCTTCCAAAAATATTTTTTAAGAGGCTTGCTCCATGGAAAAAGACTTGTACTCCTTGTCAACTGATTTATCCTCTTCAAAACTAGTCTTTGAGGTGTCTTAAGTGTCTTTATGATGTCGTTGGAGAGACGACATAGGCAAGATAACAACATGATGTTTGCGACACTTGTGACCAATATGCGACCCTTGTGACATTTGTAACGATGACACTAGCCATCATTGCAATGAGTGATTTGGATGTGTAACAGTCTTCCACCCACTCGCGATCATGATCATGCTATTCACTTAATTCTTGGGAGTGCTCCTCCTAACATCAGGCCTTACAGATACCCTTATGCCTAGAAGAGTGAAATTGAGCATATGGTTGAAGAAATGTTAGAGGCTGGCAATATTAGATCTAGCCAAAGTTATTACTCTGCACTGGTGGTAATGGCACTCAAGAAAGAGGGCTCATGGCGTGTGTGTCCAGATTATAGAGAGCTCAATAAGATCACCATTAAAGATAAGTTTCCCATTCCCTTCATTGATGAATTATTAGATGAACTACATGGAGCTATCTACTTCACAAAGTTGGGTCTTCGTTTAGGGTATCATCAAATTAGAATGAAGGAAGAAGATATCCCAAAAACAACATTCAGAACTCATGAAGGCCATTATGAATTTTTGGTCATGCCTTTTGGCCTTACGAATGCACCTTCCACATTCCAAGGGTTGATGAATTCCATTTTCAAGCGCTTCCTTCGAAAAATTGTGTTAGTATTTTTTGATTATATACTAATCTATAGCAAGTCTTGGGAAGATCATGTTTGACAAGTTGACATGGTGCTACAACTACTAAAGGAGCAACATCTAAATGCCAAAACGTCCAAATGTTTCTTTGGGGTGAAGGAGGTAGAGTATTTGGGTCATATTATATCTCATGAAGGTGACAAGGTAGACCCTAACATAATTAAATCCATGATGGACTAGTTGATTCCCAAAACATTGAAGATTCTTAGAGGATTTTTGGGTTTGACAGGTTACTATCGCAAGTTTGTTCGGAATGGAAGAATAGAAGCACCTTTATGTTAATCCCTAAATAGTGGCACATTACCCCTTAATTGGGGTATATTACATTAGTAATGTTATTTTATTTATGTCGGATTAGGTCCGTTAGTTGTAATTGTGCCTCCTAGTCTCCTATATATACCAAGGAGAGCTTTTCATTTGGAATCATATTGTACTTGGAAATTTATGTGGTGTACAAGGAGGTTTCCCCCTCGAAGAGGATTATTATATTAAATTCTCTCTTTGTTAAGGCATTGATTACTTATTCTGAGGTTTTTTTATGCTATTTTGATATTTGGTTCTTAACATTTGGTATCAGAGCTCAAGGTCTTGGAGTTTCGCTACTGCATCTGAGACACCTTGGAATTTTCACTATAACGTTTTTTCTACGTCGTTTAAGAAGGAACCCCTTGGAGCATATTTAGTAGACAAATCAAGGTACACGGGGTTCAAATTTCAGCTTCGGAGGCCTATACTTTTGGAGATATATCCCGTGTAAGATAGGGTTATGGAATCATCATGAATTTATTCATTGCAGAATGTTCACTATAAAAACATTTTCGTGATGTTTCGGACCCTGAAACCCATATGATATTCATAGAAATGATCAATGTATCTATGATAAAAATTTCAGATTCTGGTTCATCCTACTTTTGTAGATACACCCTGTGTAAGATAGGGTATATGACTAGTCATATTAACTAGTCTCAAATAGGTGTTCTGAGTAAAACAATGATATATTCTTCAGTGAGTATCCAAATTAAGTGAGACCAGTTGCATTGGACAGTGGGCAGTCTGTAGTATTTTTTGTGCAAGTTTCAGAAACAAATATCAGATATTGTGCTCTTGTCATGCTTTACAAGTACGCTCTTCTGGAAGGGACAACAATAAGCAAGGTGTGGGGAAGTTACCATAACTTCCACTTGGCACATCCAATTTTGATCAGACCCGTGGCATTGCAGAGAAAACGTATTAGAGAACTACAAAACTAAATTTTCAAACCTAGAAGGGATGAAATTTTGGAGATACAGTAGAAGAAATATCATCTAGCAGAACCACCTTGAAAAAAAGGTTTAAAAGTGATACTTGGCCAACATGCCACTAAAAAAGGGAATTTCTACACCAAATAAGCCTCCAAATAGTCCTACTTGGACTCTTGATGAAGGTGAAGAAATGAGCAGGGACATAAATGATTTACAAAAGAAGACAATAACAAAAGATGAACTACAAGGGATGATGGATTCAACTAAAGCTAAGTAGGAGGCAATAATGGATACTGAGGTGGATGGTTTAAAAAGGGAGATCATGGAAGGATTGAAAAAATTCCTAATAAAGAGGCCACCTAAACGTTAAAATGTATCCAATGAAATTCACGATGAGGACATGAGGAAGATGAATCAAGACTGGAGAAACTCCAACTTTGGGTTGAAGACCAACCACTTTCCTAAGATCGATACGAGGAAGTTTGATGGCAAGGATCCAATCACATGGATACTTCAGATGGAGCAGTTCTTTGATCTACATGATGTGCCACATACACAAAAGGTATGCATTTCTTCTTTATATTTAGAACCCAAATCACTTGTCACTTGGACAATTTTCACAGAAGAAATGATAGCACACTATGAGGATACACGAAGCAATACCTTCTTTAGCCAATTGATAAATCTCAAGCAAAAGGGTTTAGTTGCGGAACACATTGAGAACCTCCAAAGATTGAATATAAAGGTAACAAATATTCCAGATGAACACCTAATTGATATATTCATAGGAACTTTAAAGGATAGCATTCAACATGAGGTTCGCCTTTGGGAACCCAAATCATTGGAGAACGCATTTAGGGTGGCGAGAAATGTTGAAGGTAAAAATATGGCTATGGCTACTAGAAGGACCACTCCTAACATCTATCGAAAAAATAATGTTCCTTCTTCTAAAACACCTCAACCTATAAAGTTGAAACCTCAACAATTGGAGGAAATAAAACCAAAAGGTTATGCTTTAATTGTGAAAAAAAGTATAGTAAGGGACATAAGTGTGGTGAGAATAAATTATTCTACATAGATTGTGAAGAGGAAGAAGAACAAGAGCAAGAACAAGAACCATCTCAAGATGAAAATGTAGAAAAGATTTCTTCTGAAGAGTTGACCCCCACGATATCATGTAATGCATTGGCTAGAATTAACACTCCTCAAACCCTCAAGATCGAGGGATATATAAAAAACAAAAAAGTTATAGTCCTAATTTATTCTGGTAGTACTCATAATTTCATTCACTATAAAATACCCAAAGCTCTTAATTTTTTTATACATCCAGCGCCAGAGTTTCAAGTAATGATTGCAAATGGAGGAACTATCAATTTCTCACGAAAATGCCATAAGATAAATATTACCATGAGGGAATATTTAATGAATAGTCGAATGATTTCTATACCCATGGGTGGTGATGATGTCGTACTAGGAGTCTAATGGTTACAATCATTGGGAATAGTGGCTTTTAATTTTCAAGAACCCTTCATGAAATTTTCATTGGAAGGAAAGGAAATTGAGTTAAGGGGTATCACAGGGAAACCCAATAAGATGATAAGCTCTAATGGCATGAGAAAATTATTGAAAAATGGGCACCAGGGTTTAATTGTACAACTATGCTCACTAGATTTTCAAACATCTAAGCCATCTATTCCCCTAGATCTCCAAGGGATCATTGATAATCATTCCAAAGTATTTGAAAATATTCCCAGAGGTATTCCACCCACTCTAAATCATGATCATGTTATTCACCTAATTCTTGGGAGTGTTCCTCCTAACATCAAGCCTTACAGATACCCTTATTCCCAGAAGAGTGAAATTGAGCACATGGTTGAAGAAATGTTAGAGGCTGACATTATTAGAACTAGCCAAAGTTCTTGCTCTGCACCGGTGGTAATGGTACTCAAGAAAGAGGGCTCATGGTGTATGTGTCCAAATTATAGAGAGCTCAACAAGATCACTATTAAAGATAAGTTTCCCATTCCCGTCACTGATGAATTGTTAGATGAACTACATGGAGCAATCTATTTCACAAAGTTGGATCTTCATTCAGGGTATCATCAAATTATAATGAAGGAAGCATATATCCCAGAAACAACATTCTGAACTCATGAAGGCCATTAAGAATTTTTGGTCATGCCTTTTGGCCTTATGAATGCACCTTCCACATTCCAAGGGTTGATGAATTCCATTTTCAAGCCCTTCCTTTTAAAATTTGTATTAGTATTTTTTGATGATATACTAATCTATAACAAGTCTTGGGAGGATCATGTTCGACATGTTGACAAGGTGCTACAACTACTAAAGGAGAAACAACTATATGCCAAACCATCCAAATGTTTATTTGGGGTGAAGGAGGTAGATTATTTGGGTCATATTGTATCTCATGAAGGTGTCAAGGTAGACCTTAACAATATTAAGGCCATGATGGATTGGCCAATTCCCAAAACATTGAAGAATATTAGAGGATTTTTGGGTTTGACAAATTACTACCACAAGTTTGTTCAGAACTATGGAAGAATAGAAACACCTTTAACAACATTAACTAAGAAGGATGCATTTTCATGGACTCCAGAGGCAACTCAATATTTTGAACAACTTAAAGAGGCGATGTGAAAATCTCCTATCTTGACCACACCAGACTTCACAAAAACCTTTATTATGGAATGTGATGCCTCAAGAAATGGAATTGGTGTTGTTCTAATGCAAGAAGGAATGCTCCTTGCTTTTGAAAGTCAACCACTCAAGGGAAAGGAATTATGCAAATCCATTTATGAGAAGGAAATGATGGAAATACTACATGCATTGAAGAAATGGCGGCCTTACCAATACTACATGCATTGAAGAAATGCTTCCCTTACCTAATGGGTAGGCACTTCAAGGTCAAAATAGATCATGATAGTCTTAAATATTTTTTGGAACAAAGACTATCTTCAGAATAACAACAAAAATGGGTGACCAAGATGTCGGGTTATGATTTTGAAATCATCTATAAAAAAGGGAAGCAAAATGTTGTGGCAGATGCATTCTCAAGAAAATATGAAGATGTTGAGGCCTTTCTCTGTGTTATACCGATCATCCAACCCGATTGGATAATATAAGCATGGGATGAATGGAAGAATGACTAAAACATGTGGACTCTCATTCAAAGGTTGTAGCAGGATTCCAATGCATCAGATACATTTACATGGAAAAATGATTCACTATGGTACATAGATTGCTTATATTTATGTAACAACTACCAACTCAAACAAAAGGTACTCTTGGAATTGCACACCTCTCCAGTAGGAGGGCACTCAGGATTTTTGAAAACCTACCATAGGGTCAAGAAGGATTTTTTGGGGGATGGCCCTAAAACCGATGTTCAAAGGTTTGTGGCAGAATGTTTGGTTTGCCAACAAAATAAGGTGGAAACAATTAAGACCCCGGGTCTTTTACGACCATTAGCCATCCCAAGTCAACGCTAGAAGGAGGTTTCCATGGATTTCATCACAGGGTTACCGAAGTTTGAAGGAAAGAGTGTCATCATGGTGATTGTTGATAGACTGGCCAAGTACACACACTTTTGTGCACTAACTCATCCTTTCAAAGTCAGTACAGTTGCCACCACATTCATGGAGACAATTCAAAATCTACATGGAATCCCAAAGATTATTGTAAGTGACAGAGGTCCCATCTTCACTGGAAATTTTTGGAAAGAATTTTTTTCTTGTCTGGGAACTCAATTGGCTCATAGCTCATATTATCATCCTCAATCTGATGGGTAAACTGAGATAGTGAACAAATGTCTGGAAGGCTACCTTCATTGATTTGTCTCTGATAAACAAACACAATGGTTAAAATGGTTACCCTTGGCAGAATGGTGGTATAACACTTGCTTTCATATGTTGGACACACCTACCACACTTAGAGGGGGGGTGAATGAGTGTGGGGCTCTTTTTCCCAAAACTTCCCTCTTGCACAAAAACTCATCAATTAGCATTCAACATATATTCATTACCCATTGTTGTCATTTATAACTAGTTAGATGTGAGCACATATTAGAAACATATATCAACAATATATCATCAA
>JASDQU010011208.1:168184-183186 GCA_032191745.1 Picea mariana
ATCCACCATACAACCACCTTGTTGTAATGGGTGAAACTCATTTACCTAATGCTAGATATAATTGGTAGATAAGTACTTTTGATTAAAGCACTATTAAAACAACTCCCAGGTGATTGTGGGCATGTTCATATTGATTTGTTACCCTAATTTTCCAATCATAAAGTTGTGCTTCAACCTAGCTAGAATATTTCCAAATGGACCTTCTTATCGCTGGAGCACTCTCTCAATCCAAAACACATTTTAATACTTAACAACCATACATTGACCATTCCATTTCTAATTGCACCATGAATTATGGTGGCCTAATCTTATCCAACTCTCCAAAAAGGAAATCAATGCTTTTATTGGTGGGATACGATTATCATGCACTTCCTCTTTCTATGGAATTGGATCTCTCAAATCTTTTTATAAAAATGTAGAGAAACCAAGAGATGCTTCATGATAAGTGGAGTTTCCCCTTCTCTCCACTTTTTTGTCATGGAACTTAGGTCTTCTGATGATTTTCCTCTAGGGTTATTCCTAGTCCTCCTTTTTACCATTGTATTAGTGATACAAACACAATAAGTGCAAGTGTTATGGTATTTCACAATTATCAATTTTGCATTCATACATATATAAATACAACTTCTAACTTGTTAATCCTTGTGTTCTTAGTGCATACCTTATGCATGATACCAAGGAGGAGGCCTACACTTCATGCATTCTACTTGTGAAAAAAATCATAATAATTAATTATTTAAAAGCTTACTTAACTTCTATTACTCACTTCACTAAGTCTCATCTACATAATTCAATTTTCTTTTGAGGCATATTGTAATTTATTGAGTTTAACTATGTGCATTGCTAAGTAGCCAATATAGAAAATGCACATGTTAGGGCGAATCATGTGTAGTAATGAGGTGGATGATATCATGATCGTYACATGTTCCCTCRACATTTTATTGATGACATCTTACAATTGAACCATGMAYAACCCAYAGGGTGTAGGAGAGAAAGGTTGCATTAYCWTGTTAAGCTTGTTGAATATTGAAAAACACTGYGATCTACTTTATGTGTAAAATTCTATGGGTCTTAGAACCTTACTAACTTCCTAAAATGGTTATCCTACTTTTAACTTTTTTTAGTTAAAATTTAAAATTAATGAAAATATTTTACAACGGAGATATCACCATTAAACGTTAAAATACTATATGTTAAAAGGAGAAATGTTAACTTGTCTGACTTGATTTCCATACAATTTGAACCTAGTCATATGTTAACTTGCTTGACTTGATTTTCATACAATTTGAATCTAGTCACAAACATTTGATATATGTCTCACTTTATTAGTTAATGATAGTCACCTACATAAGTTGACATCTATTTCACTTACAAGTAAACGTCTACTAAGTTGATCACGACAAAGTCAACGAAAGTTCATGAAAACAATTTACATAAGTTGACATCTATTTCACTTACAAGTAAACATCTACTAAGTTGACCACGACAAAGTCAACGAAAATTCATGAAACAATTTTAATAGGTTCCCTTTATTTATAGATTCTTGTAACTTTAACCCTCTACCTATTCATATCTCCCACATGAAGGTGGATGTTTGTTTCATGCATCTATTATAAGTTCCCAACTTATTTATTTTAATTTACGATCAACATTTTTTATTTGATTACAATTTATCAAATGCATGACTGACATCTTGTTGTTGAAATTAGTATTCCTTTATATATCAAATAATCTCAGGTTTGAGAGCTAAAGGTAAGCAAATAATCTCAGGTTTGAGCGCTAAAGGTAAGCTTATTTTCTTGGGTGAAGTAACACTTCATAATAATAAAACAAATATCTAATGCGTTTACTTGAGGATTGGGGCATGCAATTACATATAATTTCTCATTCAAGTGGATATTTATTATAAGTTACTATCTTGTTTCTTTTAATTTTTTATCAATATTTTTTATTTGATTACAATTTATTAACATTTTATAATAATAAAACAAATATCTAATGTGTTTACTCAAGGATTGGGGTATGCAATTACATATAATTTCTCATTCAAGTGGCTATTTATTATAAGTTCCCACCTTGTTTTTTTTAATTTGCCACGCAACGATTAGGGTATGCAATTACATATGATTTCACATTCGAGTGGCTATTTATTGTAAGTTCCCACCTTGTTTCTTTTAATTTGCCATCATCATTTTTTATTTGATTACAATTTATCAAATGCATGACTAGAGAGCTAAAGGCTAGCTTATTTTCTTCGGTAAAGTAACACTTCATAACAATAAACCAGATATCTAATGCGTTTACTCAAGGATTGGGGCTTGCAATTATATATGATTTCCCATTCAAGTGGCTACTTATTGTAAGTTCTCAGTTCCCACCTTGTTTCTTTTAATTTGTCATCGACATTTTTTATTTGATTACAATTTATCAAATGCATGACTACAATGTGCATCTTGTTGAAATTAATATACCTTTATATATCAAATAATCTAAGGTTTGAGAACTAAAGGTAAGTTTATTTTCTTAGGTGAAGTAACACTTCATAACAATAAAACTAATATCTAATGTGTCTACTCAAGGATTGAGCATACAATTATATATTCCCACTCAAGTGGCTACTTATTATATATTCCCACTCAAGTGGCTACTTATTGTGAGTTCTCATCTTGTTTCTTTTAATTTACCATTAACATTTTTTTATTTTATTGCAATTTATCAAATGCATGACTACAATGTGGCATCTTGTTGAAATTAGTATACCTTTATATCAAATAATCTAAGGTTTGAGAGCTAAAGGTAAGTTTATTTTAATCTAAAGTTTGAGAGCTAAAGGTAAAATTATTTTATTGAGTGTTATTATTTTAATCTAAAGTTTGAGAGCTAAAGGTAAACTTATTTTATTGGGTGAAAATAACACTTGATAACCGTAAAACAAATATCTAATGTGTTTACTCAAAGATTGGGGCATGCAATTACATATGATTTCCCATTCAAGTGGTTACTTATTGTAAGTTCCCTTTTTTTTTAATTTGCCATCAACATTTTTTATTTGATTACAATTTATCAAATGCATGACTACAATGTGGAATCTTGTTGAAATTAATATATTTTTATATATCAAATAATCTAAGGTTTGAAAGCTAAAGGTAAGTTTATATTCTTGGGTGAAGTAACACTTCATAACAATAAAAACAAATATCTAATGTGTTTAATCAAGGATTGCAGCATGTGATTACATATGATCTCCCACTCAAGTGGCTACTTTTAGAACCTTAGAGATATTTTTTGCAATATTTATGCATCATAATCATATAGATTTACCATCTACTACCCAAATACACAGTGCCTACAAGTTTTTCCGATCAAACATGAAAGTAAATTCATGATACACCAATCAGTGTTTATTCAAGCTAATTTGAAGCACATGGGGAGGCTCTCATTTTACAATGCATATTAAGCAAGTTTAGAGAAGCAATTTAAAATGTATACTTTCAACGCTTGTAAAGGCTTTCTCCTTACTCATTTACCCAATAATGAGTAGTCATTGTGGTGTTTGTACTTATCTAAATAGTGTCATTCTCGAAATATAATCAATTTTGTTATTTTGGCAGGATTCAATTGTTCTAAAGGTATGTTTGACTAAGTCTAATGATGCATACATTATAAATCCATATACATCAACCCATGAACTTCTTAAGAGTTGAAGCATATCATCATTTAAACACATGGTTGCATATATCCAAAGGCGCTTTTAAACATCTCTTTATTGATACATTCCTTGCAACTACTACATGTTTACTAGTTTCTTCCCAAAAGGCTTGGTACAATTAAGGGTCATTTATCAATACAACAATAGCCCAACCACACACTAACTAACCATTAACAAGTATTGGCATATGTCCAATAGTCCATTTCATTGAATGATTCCAATCGTTAGGGATTATACCTCCCTGTCAACATAACCATATCCATTTTCATAAACATATATAAAAAACCTTGACATTTCATAGCAAAAGTAATTATTGTACAAGCAAGTAGAGAGTTCATAGACTCGACTACTATATGCATGTGATTCGTTCTTTAGTTACTCCTCCCTTGAGATGATCTTACCAAGATAAGATGAGGCACATATTTTCCTCTCAACCAACTCCCTAGGTACTCTCCTTCCCTCCAGACCCACTACATTGCATAAAATGGCCTCAAAGAGTGATGAGGATGATGCAGGAGCATCTCTCCACGTCAGCCAGCCAGCCAGCCAGCCACGTCAGCGCGTGCATTCAAGGCTGAAGAGAGGCACAACCCTCGTTTTCAAATTCAAATATGAATGTAATTAATGTTGTAGGCTATTGAGCCATGGAGTCGTGCCTTTGTGCAAGCATTAGAGTAGGTAGGCCTTTAATATTTGTAAGGCTGAGATCTAGATCCGATTCTGGACTAGACAACCCATTCAATGTAATTGAATAGGGTAGGTAGATTGGAGGGAAGAGCTCGAAGAGCCCCCTCATGTAAAAGATCAATTGCGATCTCATTTTGGAAGAGAGTTGTAAGAGAAGAGAAGGATTTGAGACTTTGATATAGTCCATGCTCAGGAACACCTTGTAAAAACAGGCATTTTCCATTTAATACAAACATCAGTTTTTCCTGCATATTTCCTGTGTTGAATGAATGTTTGTGTGTGTTCAATTTATGTTGTAGATGTATGCTAGACATTTGCAGGGAGTTGTTTTGATTTCAGGCTTGAGAGATTCTTTGTGGTTTCATGCCAGGAGGGCGTGACAGAGTACTGCGGTCTCTGGATACCAGTGCATAGATGCACTTCTGAACTCTGCGGAGTTAGACAAAGACGTGCTAGGTGGACACAGAAACTGGAATCATCAATTCAGAGGAAGACCTGTGAAGTTACTGAAGACCTTAGAGGCAAGGATGTGGAGAAGAACACAGTTCCAGACAGAAGCTCTGAGGAGTTCTGTAAAGCTCTGCCAAGTGGGAATTGAGCAGGTGCAAGGGAGTGCATAGAGGAACTCTGCTGTGAGTTCATTAGAAGCAAGAATCATCCAAGGATTCTTGATACTCTGCTAGGAGGGCATTGAGATAGATTGCAGATAGGCACAGGGAGAGAACTCTTTGAGTTCTGTAATTGGAGGAAGAATCCATTGAAGGATATTCACAGGGTTTTTGAACACCCTGAGTACTCAGCAAGAGGTTGCTTGAGTGAAGGATAGCCAGGAGGGCATCCAAAGTCTCCATCTGCAGGAGAAGGAAGAAGGATAAAATCCCTTAGGGGTCTGAGTATTTGAAAATCTCAGAAGAGATAGCACTTTGCATGCAAAGACTCTGCAAGGAGCCCAAAAGTCAAAGAATCCTTTGAGGATTCGGGAGAAAGCTCAGGAGCAACAACGTCATTGAGAGCGTAGGCGAGGACTCAAGTTGCAGAGTTCGCAGGCAAAGGAGAACAAAGGTCGAGGCCTTTGAGAATTTGAAATTCTTCCAAGTCTGAAAGAAAAGCGCTAAAGCTCAGGAGGAGCCATAACTGTCGTCGGATCAGCCGAGAATATCTGGACCATTGAAGATTTCATGTCCAGAGAGCAGCAGGAGGAGCGCAAGAGAGAAGAGATTCTGAGCCATCAGATCTTAAGCTAAAACTCGACAACCATTGGATCTGTCGAGAGTTGCACGAGATTGAAACCTCGCAAGAAGAAGCGAAAGTCCCGAAGGGGTTGTATCAGGATATCGGCATTCGGAGTTCGAGAGCCCGGAGGACGAGAGTCATTCGTTTCGGAGATTCGGGCACTGGGACTCACAGGGGTGAGCATCTTGACTTCGCGAGTAGTGAAGTCCCGAGGAAATTTGAGCCATTCGTCTGAGAGAGGACACGTGTCGCGAGATCACCCATATCGGGGATTTGGACATCGGGAGTCAGAGGAGGAAGTCTCTTGACTTCGCAAGTAGCGAAGTCGCGAGAGAATCGTAGCCGTCCATTTGAGGAGGATAGGTGGCAGAGATCTAGGGATCTCGCGAACTCAGAGGTTCACAAGGTGAGAGCCCAGGATTTGGGTACTCCAAGTCGTGAGTGGCGAAGTCGCAAGAAGATCGAGACCGTCCATCGGAGGAGGACAGGTGGCAGAGATCAAGGGATCTCGCGAACTCGGAGGTTCGCAAGGTGAGAGCCCAAGAGTTGGGTGCTCCAAGTTGCGAGTAGCGAAATCGCGAGGAGCGAGGATAGTCGTTGGATCCAGGTCACGGGAGGACCGTTGGATCAAGAACCCCATCGCATTTCGCGCATTCAAGGGTTCAGAGGTTGAGAGGACCTCTTCTCGACATCAGAAGTCGCGAAGTGCCGAAAGTCGGGCACGAGGAACACGTGGTAGAACCACAAGGTGGGCCCGGGAAATAGACAGGTGGACACACGTCACCTAGTGGAAGGATTCAACACTCCATTGACTTCTCACATCTCGGGGATTCGCGAGATAAGAGCACAAGAGCTCGACATTGAAACTCGCGAAGTCGTGAGTAGCGAGAACGCAAGGAGAAAAGTCAACATCGCTTCTTGGGGTTTCGTGAAAGGAATATGCCAAGGTTGGACGCCACAACTCACAAAGGTGCGAGAGGCGAGAGGTGCTATCCCTTAGCCTAGCCAGTGGTCGCGCAAGGAAGGCGCTGGCAAGAGAAGGAGCTATAACCATTTCGCGATTTCGAAAAACACAGGATTGGAGAAAGAAGAGTCGGGAGCCTCGACTCACGAACTCGCGAGTTGCGAGTTGAGACAAGCGCTTTTGGAATTTGGCCTTGGTCATAGTGTTGTGGTCGCATGAAAAGGCAGAGCTCGCGCCTAGTGCTATTTGCACAGGGGAGCTTCCGAAAGGACCTGTGGATCGATTAAATTGAGATTCCAGCAAGGAATCGAAAGAGTCGATTCGGCTCAAAGGAGATAAAGAACGATCATGTGAGAAGAGTTCGGCCCGAGGGCGAATAGGTCTGCGCCAGTTTGGTATCAGAGCTAGAACTATGTTTGTATATTTCAGGTAGAGAAGCAGAAGACAAAAGAAGACAGAGTGTTGGAGACTCTGTGGTGATTGCTTGCAGGTGAGCAGCAGGTTTGCCAGGAGAGCAGACAGGGACAATGATATGGCTACTGAAGGCCATAGATATGCTGGAAGGAAGAACCCAGAGCTGATGAGCAGATTTGAAATAGATGAAGAGTTCGTTGATATAAGGGCAGAGATAGAAAAGCTTGCATTGCGGATGTAGCAGAATGCCAGGTCGAGATGGGTATACGAATGGCCCATGAGGAAGCCGAAGGTAAAATGGTCAGTCAAGGAGTTGATGGCTAGAAGACAGCGTAGGCTATTAAGAGGATGGTTGAGGCATGCTGAAAACCTCGACGGACCTGAGGAGATGGTTCAGGTATGTGAACCAGAGACTGGGAGAAATCTCAATGATAAGGAGGATGTAATGGGATCAGCTGAAGATCTCAAGAACTGCCAGGAGGTCAGAGAAGAAATTCCCAATTGCCAGGTGGGCAAAGAGTTGAGATCGTTGCGGGATCTCACAGACTGCCAGGAGGGCAATAGAAAAATATCAATTTGCCAGGTGGGCATGGGAACAGAAATGAGGCTATCTGAGAGTCTCATGGACTCGGAGGTGAGTTCAAGTCAGAAAGGGGTGCTGATGAAAATGGGATCAGTTGATCTCATAGTCTGCCAGGGAAGCAGCAGGGAAATCCCATATTGCCAGGTGAGCAGGGATAAGCAGATGAGACTATCTGAGGGTCTCACAAACTCAGAGGTGAGTTTGGATCAGCAGATGCAACTGACAAAGGAGGAAGATCAGAATAACATTTTGATGATTGGGGGAATTGAAATATTCCTACCATTTGCCCAGGAGGAGGCAGAAATCTGCGTTGCGGATGTTGAAGTAACAACAACAGAAGTAGGACAACTAGTTGAGACTGTCAGGGAAGAAGAATTGGAGCAGACGTTTGAAGCTTCCCAAGCAGAAGAGGATGATGAGCATTCTGAGGAATGGCTCAATATTTTCAGCCAGGAAACTGAAAAGACTGCATCCTTTGAGCTTGCAGAAGAAGAAGAAGAAGAAGAAGCAGACAACATTAGTTTGGCTGATCTATATGAACAGATTGGAGCCCTAGAGAGAAGGGTGATAGTGCAGGGCATGCACATCCAACAGGTGAAGTTGGAAGCAGATGAAGAATGCATGGGAGATCACAGTGATCTACCCAATTGCAAAAAAAAATTGTAGCTGGGGAGACTGCAAAAACAGAGCCGACCATTGGAGCAGCTCGACGAAGTGATCGAGAAGATCAGAAAGCTGATGATCAGATCAGCAGACACTGTCAGCAAGGAGAAGTTGAGCAGAAGAAAAGAAGCAGCAGCAGCAACGCAAAAGCAACAACAACAACAGGGAGATAGAGCAGATGAACAACTCCAAAAATTTGTTTGCGATCCAGGAGGATTTCAACAGCTGAGATGGGAAGCTCATGAGCAAGAGCTCATGAATTTTGCAGTTGAGGAGTATGATGCAGGAGCATCTCTCCACGTCAGCCAGCCAGCCACATCAGCGCATGCATTCAAGGTTGAAGAGGCGCAGCCCTCGTTTTCAAATTCAAATATGAATGTAATTAATGTTGTAGGTTGTTGAGCCATGGAGCCGTGCCTTTGTGCAATCATTAGAGTAGGTAGGCCTTTAATATTTGTAAGGCTGAGATCTAGATATGATTCTGGACTAGACAGCCCATTCAATGTAATTGAATAGGGTAGGTAGATTGGAGGGAAGAACTCGAAGATCCCCCTCATGTAAAATATCAATTGCAATCTCATTTTGGAAGAGAGTTGTAAGAGAAGAGAAGGAGCTGAGACTTTGATATAGTCCATGCTCAGGAACACCTTGTAAAAATAGGCATTTGCCATTTAATACAAACAACAGTTTTTCCTGCATATTTCCTGTGTTGAATGAATGTCTGTGTGTGTTCAATTTATGTTGTAGATGTATGCTAGACATTTGCAGGGAGTTGTTTTGATTTCAGGCTTGAGAGGTTCTTTGTGGTTTCATGTCAGGAGGGCGTGACAGAGTACTATGGTCTATGGATACCAGTGCATAGATGCACTTCTAAACTCTGTGGATTCAGACAAAGACGTGCCAGGTGGACACAGAAACTGGAATCATCAATTCAGAGGAAGACCTGTGAGGTTACTGAAGACCTTAGAGGCAAGGCTGTGGAGAAGAACACAGTTGCAGACAGAAGCTATGAGGAGTTCTGTAAAGCTCTGCCAAGTGGGCATTGAGCAGGTGCAAGGGAGTGCATAGAGGAACTCTACTGTGAGTTCATTAGAAGCAAGAATCATCCAAGGATTCTTGATACTCTGCCAGGAGGGCATTGAGGCAGAGTGCAGATAGGCACAGGGAGAGAACTCTTTGAGTTCTATAATTGGAGGAAGAATCCACTAAAGGGTCTTCATAGGGTTGTTGAACACCCTGAGTACTCAGCAAGAGGTTGCATGAGTGAAGGATAGCCAGGAGGGCATCCAAAGTCTCCATCTGCAGGAGAAGGAAGAAGGATAAAATCCCTTAGGGGTCTGAGTATTTGAAAAGCTCAGAAGAGATAACACTTTGCATGCAAGGACTCTGCAAGGAGCGCAGAAGTCAAACAATCCTTTGAGGATTCGGGAGAAAGCTCAGGAGGAACAGTGTCATTGAGAGCGCAGGCGAGGACTCAAGTTGCAGAGTTCGCAGGCAAAGGAGAATAAAGGTCGAGGCCTTTGAGAATTTGAAATTCTTCCAAGTCCGGAAGAAAAGCGCTAAAGCTCAAGAGGAGCCATAGCTGCCATCGGATCAGCCGAGAAGATCTGGACCATTGAAGATTTTGTGTCTAGAGAGCAGCAGGAGGAGCACAAGAGAGAAGAGATTCTAAGCCGTCAGATCTTAAGCTAAAACTCGACAGTCGTTGGATCTGTCGAGAGTTGCACAAGATTGAAACCCTGCAAGAAGAAGCGAAAGTCCCAAAGGGGTTGTATCAGGATATCGACATTCGGGAGTTTGGGAGCCCAGAGGATGAGAGTCCGGGCACTCGACATCATAAATCGCGAAGAGGTGAAATAGATCTGAGCCGTCTGTCTGCGAGAGGACGCATGTCGTGGAATCATCCGTTTCGGAGATTCGGGAAACGGGACTCATAGGGGTGAGCATATTGACTTCGTGAGTAGCGAAGTCCCAAGAAAATCTGAGCCGTTCATCTGAGAGCGGACACGTGTCGCGAGATTGCCCATATCGGGGATTCAGACATCGGGAGTTAGAGGATGAAGTCTCTTGACTTCGCAAGTAGCGAAGTCGCGAGAGAATCGCAGTCGTCCATCTGAGGAGGACAGGTGGCAGAGATCTAGGGATATCGCGAACTCGAAGGTTCGCAAGGTGAGAGCCCAGGAGTTGGGTACTCCAAGTCGAGAGTGGTGAAGTCGAGAGAAGATCGGGACCGTCCATCGGAGGAGGACAAGTGACAGAGATCAAGGGATCTCGCGAACTCGGAGGTTCGCAAGGTGAGAGCCCAGGAGTTGGGTGCTCCAAGTCCTGAGTAGCGAAATCGCGAGGAGCGAGGATAACCGTTGGATCTAGGTCACGGGAGGACCATTGGATCAGGAACCCCATCGCATTTCTTGCATTCGGGGGTTCAGAGGTTGAGAGGACCTCTTCTCGACATCAGAAGTCGTGAAGTGCCGAAAAGTCGGGCACGAGGAAAACGTGGCAGAACCACAAGGTGGGCCTGGGAAATAGACAGGTGGACACATGTCACCTAGTGGAAGGAGTCAACACTCCATTGACTTCTCGCGTCTTGGGGATTCACGAGATAAGAGCACGAGAGCTCGACATTGAAACTCGCAAAGTCACGAGTAGCGAGAACGCAAGGAGAAAAGTCAACATCGCTTCTCAGGGTTTCGTGAAAGGAAGATGCCAAGGTTGGACGCCACAACTTGCAAAGGTGCGAGAGGTGAGAGGTGCTAGCACTTAGCCTAGCTGGCGGTCGCGCAAGGAAGGCGCTGACAAGAGAAGGAGCTATAACCATTTCGTGATTTCAGATATCACGGGATTGGAGAAAGAAGAGTCGGGAGCCTCGACTCACGAACTTGCGAGTTGCAAGTTGAGACAAGCGCCTTTGGAATTTGGCCTTGGTCATAGTGTTGTGGTCGCACGAAAAGGCGAAGCTCGTGCCTAGTGTTATTTGCACAGGGGAGCTTCTGAAAGGACCCATGGATCGATTAAATTGAGATTCCAGCAAGGAATCGAAAGAGCCGATTCGGCTCAAAGGAGATAAAGAACAATCCTGTGAGCGGACTTCGGCCCGAGGGCTGATAGGTCTGCGCCAGAGAATTTTTGTTGCACATTTATCAACACACACACTTGGCCAAGCACACTTCCTCAATTATTATTGGCTACCTTAATCAAACCTAGTAAGGAGATAATTCACATAGGATAAATTGTCGATGATTTGAACTCTTACCAACTCTCATATGAATTTATAGTCCTTATACCAATGAAATTCAAACCACCAAATAGACTATGAAACCATTATTCTAAAGAGAACTAGATTTAGTGAACTAATTACTAGAGAAATTGTTAGATATTCGAAGACCTTCCTTTTAGAACTACAATTGAAGAATTTATCTTTATGTGGAGGTGTGTTGCCATCAAACATTTCCAGTTGATTGATCACATCCATCTCTCTTTTTTCCAAAGATGACTACAAAAGACCATTCATTCAACATCTAGTTGGTTAGTGATTTGTTTGCTCTGTATCTAGACATGGAACTCCAATGCTTATGTTGTATATGTTGGTTACTTCATGTCACAGACCTAATAGTGTTGTTCAAAATTTTTATTTTCGTCATCTTTGGTCATGTGGCACTATATTGTTTTAGCCACACTGGCTTAACCAACCTACACTTACTACAACCATACTACACCTTTTTACTTAAGGTATTCCCATAAATTTTCTTTAAGCCATAGTATGTTAGATGCACAATTAAGTCCAACACAACCAAGTTCACCTGACAATAGGAACACATCCAACTACAGTCTTAAAACATCCCATCGATAATTATACTCAGCCAATTTTTCAATACTTAACTAACACAAAGCAAAGTAAGGAACATAACATTCATTGTTAAGCCCTAAATAGTGGCTCATTACCCCTTAATTGGGGCATATTACATTAGTAATGATATTTTATTTATGTGGCCTTTATTCCATTAGTTGTAATTATACCTCATAGTCTCATATATATATATACACACACACACACACACACACACACACACCAAGGAGACATTTTCATTTGGAATCATCTTGTATTTGGACATTAATGTGGGCATAAGGAGGTTTCCCCCTCGAAGATGCTTATTATCTGAATTTATCTCCTTTTCAAGGAGTTGAGTACTTATTCTGAGGTTTTTCTATGCTATATTGATATTTGGTTCCTAACATATGGTATCAGAGCTCAAGGTCTTGGGGTTTCGCTGCTACATCTGAGACACCTTGGAATTTTCCATATAATTTTTTTTCTACAACGATTCAAAAGGAACGGATTGGAGGATATTTAGTAGATGTATCAAGGTACGTTGGGTTAAAATTTCATCTCCTAAGGCCTTATACTTTTGGATATACAACCTTTGTAAGATAGGGTTCTTGAATCATCTTGAATTGAGTCATTGTGTAATTTTCTCTATAAAATTTGTTATGTAATGTTTCAGACCCTGAACTCCAGAGGCTATTCACAAATAATAGTAAGGTATCTGTGGTAACAATTTCAGCTTCTGGGTCATCTTAAATTTGTAGATACACCCTGTGGAAGATAGGGTATTTGACTAGTCCTATTGACTAGGCTCAAGAAGGTGTTCTGGGTAAAAAAATCATAACTTCTTCCTAGAGTATCCAAATTGAGTAAGCCTAGTTGCATTGGATAGTGTACATCCCTTAGTAGTTCTGGTACAAGTTTCAGAATTTTATATCAATTATTTTGTGCGGGGAACGCTATACAAGTGATATCTCCTCGAAAGGACAAAAATCAGCAAGTTGTGGGGAAGTTACCATAAATTCCACTTGGCACATCCAATTTTTATCAGACCTGTGGAATTGCAGAGAAGAAATATCAGAGACCTACAAAAAAGAAAATTTCATACTCAGAAGGGCCAAAATTTTGGAGATACAATAAAAGGAAGATTGTTTAGAAAAACCACCTCAAAATCAAGGTTTAAAGTGATACTTGGCCAACATGCCACCAAAAAAGGGAACTTGTACACAAAATGAGCCTCCAGACAATCCTACTTGGACTCTTGATGAAGGTGAAGAAATGCATAGGGACATAAATGATTTACAAAAGAAGACAGTAACAAAAGATGAACTACAAGAGATGATGGATTCAACGAAAGCTAACTTTGAGGCAATAAATACTAAGATGGATGGTTTAAAAGGGGAGATCATGGAAGGATTGAAAAATTTCCTAATAGAGAGGACACCTTAAACTGAAAATGTATCCCATGAAATTCATGATGAGGACACAAGGAAGGTGAATCAAGAATGGAGAAACTCCAACTTTGGGTGGAAGACCAACCACGTTCCTAAGATCGATATGAGGAAGTTTGATGGCAAGGACCCAATCACATGGATACTTCAGATGGAGCAATTCTTTGATCTACATAATGTGCCACATACACAAAAGGTACGAATTTCTCCTTTATATTTAGAACCCAATCAATTTGTATGGTATCGATGGCTTTGTTCTCGCAAATCACTCGTCACTTGGACAATTTTCATGGAAGAAATGATAGCACACTATGAGGATACAAGGAGCAATACCTTCTTTATCCAATTGATAAATCTCAAGCAAAAGGGTTCAATTACAAAGCACATTGAGAACTTCCAAAGATTGAATATAAAGGTAACAGATATTCCAGATGAGAACTTGATTGATGTATTCATAGGAACTTTAAAGGATAACATTCAACATGAGGTTCACCTTTGGGAACCCAAATCATTGTAGAATGCATTTAGGGTGGAAAGAAATGTTGAAAGTAAAAATATGGCTATGGCTACTAGGAGAACCAATCCGAACATCTATAGAGAGAATAATGCTCCTCCTTCTAAAACACCTCAACCTACAAGTTTGACACCTCAACAATTGGAGGAAACAAAAGCAAAAGGTTTATGCTTTAATTGTGACAACAAGTACAGTAAGGGACATAAGTGTGCCGAGAAGAAATTATTCTACATAGATTGTGAAGAGGAAGAAGATCAAGAACAAGAACAAGAACCATCTCAAGATGAAAACGTAGAAGCAATTTCGTCTAAAGAGTTGACTCCCACGATATTGTGTGATGCATTGGATGGAATTATCACTCCTCAAACCCTCAAGATTGAAGGATATATCAAAAAGAAAAAGGTAATAGTCCTAATTGATTATGGCAGTACTCATAATTTCATTCACTATAAATTATCCAAAGCTCTCTATTGCTTTGTATATCCAGCACCAGAGTTTCAAGTAATGATTGCAGATGGACAAACTATCAATTGCTGAGAAAAATGAAATAAGATCAATCTTACTATGGGGGAATATGTAGTGAATAGTCCAATGATTGCTATACCCATGGGTGGTGTTGATGTTGTACTAGGAATCCAATGGTTACAATCACTAGGAACAATGGCTTTTAATTTTCAAGAACTTTTCATGAAATTTTCATTGGAAGAAAAAAAAATTGAGTTACGAGGTATCACAGGGAAACCCGGTAAGGTGATAATCTCTAATGGCATGACAAAATTATTGAAAAAGGGGCATCAAGGTGCTATTGAAAAACTATGCTCACTAGATGTTCAAACATCTAAGCCATCGATTCCTCAAGATCTCCAAGGGATCATTGATAAGCATTCCAAAGTATTTGAAGATATTCCCAAAGGTCTTCCACCCACTCAAAATCATGATCATGATATTCACCTAATTCTTG
>JASDQU010011208.1:183236-203787 GCA_032191745.1 Picea mariana
TATAGTCCTTATACCAATGAAATTCAAACCACCAAATAGACTATGAAACCATTATTCTAAAGAGAACTAGATTTAGTGAACTAATTACTAGAGAAATTGTTAGATATTCGAAGACCTTCCTTTTAGAACTACAATTGAAGAATTTATCTTTATGTGGAGGTGTGTTGCCATCAAAGATTTCCAATTGATTGATCACATCCATCTCTCTTTTTGCCAAAGATGACTTCAAAAGACCATTCATTCAACATCTAGTTGGTTAGTGATTTGTTTGCTCTGTATCTAGACATGGAATTCCAATGCTTATGTTGTATATGTTGGTTACTTCATGTCACAGACCTAATAGTATTGTTCAAAAATTTTATTTTCGTCATCTTTGGTCATGTGGCACTATATTGTTTTAGCCACACTGGCTTAACCAACCTACACTTACTACAACCATACTACACCTTTTCACTTAAGGTATTCCCATAAATTTTCTTTAAGCCATAGTATGTTAGATGCACAATTAAGTCCAACACAACCAAGTTCACCTGACAATAGGAACACGTCCAACTACAATATTAAAACATCCCATCGATAATTATACTTAGCCAAATTTTCAATACTTAACTAACACAAAGCAAAGTAAGGAACATAACATTCATTGTTAAGCCCTAAATAGTGGCTCATTACCCCTTAATTGGGGCATATTACATTAGTAATGTTATTTTATTTATGTGGGCTTTATTCCATTAGTTGTAATTATACCTCATAGTCTCCTATATATATATATATATATATATATATATATATATATATATATATATATATATATATATATATACCAAGGAGACATTTTCATTTGGAATCATCTTGTATTTGGACATTAATGTGGGCATAAGGAGGTTTCCCCCTCGAAGAGTCTTATTATCTGAATTTATCTCCTTTTCAAGGCATTGAGTACTTATTCTAAGGTTTTTCTATGCTATATTGATATTTGGTTCCTAACATATGGTATCAGAGCTCAAGGTCTTGGGGTTTCGCTGCTACATCTGAGACACCTTGGAATTTTCTCTCTATTTTTTTTTTCTACAATGATTCAGAAGGAACGGATTGGAGGATATTTAGTAGATGTATCAAGGTACGTTGGGTTAAAATTTCAGCTCCTGAGGCCTTATACTTTTGGATATACAACCTTTGCAAGATAGGGTTCTTGAATCATCTTGAATTGAGTCATTGCGTAATTTTCTCTATAAAATTTGTTATGTAATGTTTCAGACCCTGAACTCTAGAGGCTATTCACAAAAATTAGTAAGGTATCTGTGGTAACAATTTCAGCTTCTGGGTCATCTTAAATTTGTAGATACACCCTGTGGAAGATAGGGTATCTGACTAGTCCTATTGACTAGTCTCGAGAAGGTGTTCCGGGTAAAAAATCATAACTTCTTCCTAGAGTATCCAAATTGAGTAAGACTAGTTGCATTGGATAGTGTACATCCCTTAGTAGTTCTGGTACAAGTTTCAGAATTTTATATCAATTATTTTGTGTGAGGCACGCTATACAAGTGAGGTCTCCTGGAAAGGCCAAAAATCAGCAAGTTGTGGGGAAGTTACCGAAAATTCCACTTGGCACATCCAATTTTTATCAGACCTGTGGAATTGCAGAGAAGAAATATCAGAGACCTACAAAAAAGAAAATTTCATACTCAAAAGGGCCGAAATTTTGGAGATACAATAAAAGGAAGATTGTCTAGTAGAACCACCTCAAAATCAAGGTTTAAAGTGATACTTGGCCAACATGCCACCAAAAAAGGGAACTTGTACACAAAATAAGCCTCAAGACAATCCTACTTGGACTCTTGATGAAGGTGAAGAAATGCATAGGGACATAAATGATTTACAAAAGAAGACAGTAACAAAAGATGAACTACAAGAGATGATGGATTCAATGAAAGCTAACTTTGAGGCAATAAATACTAAGATGAATGGTTTAAAAGGGGAGATCATGGACGGATTGAAAAATTTCCTAATAGAGAGGACACCTTAAAGTGAAAATGTATCCCATGAAATTCACGATGAGGACACAAGGAAGGTGAATCAAGAATGGAGAAACTCCAACTTTGGGTTGAAGACCAACCACGTTCCTAAGATCGATATGAGGAAGTTTGATGGCAAGGACCCAATCACATGGATACTTCAGATGGAGAAATTCTTTGATCTACATAATGTGCCACATACACAAAAGGTACGAATTTCTCCTTTATATTTAGAACCCAATCAATTTGTATGGTATCGATGACTTTGTTCTCGCAAATCACTCGTCACTTGGACAATTTTCACGGAAGAAATGATAGCACACTATGAGGATACACAGAGCAATACCTTCTTTAGCCAATTGATAAATCTCAAGCAAAAGGGTTCAGTTACAGAGCACATTGAGAACTTCCAAAGATTGAATAAAAAGGTAACATATATTCTAGATGAGAACTTGATTGATGTATTCATAGGAACTTTAAAGGATAACATTCAACATGAGGTTCACCTTTGGGAACCCAAATCATTGGAGAATGCATTTAGGGTGGAAAGAAATGTTGAAAGTAAAAATATGGATATGGCTACTAGGAGAACCAATCTGAACATCTATAGAGAGAATAATGCTCCTCCTTCTAAAACACCTCAACCTACAAGTTTGACACCTCAACAATTGGAGGAGATAAAAGCAAAAGGTTTATGCTTTAATTGTGACAACAAGTACAGTAAGGGACATAAGTGTGCTGAGAAGAAATTATTCTACATAGATTGTGAAGAGGAAGAAGATCAAGAACAAGAACAAGAACAATCTCAAGATGAAAACGTAGAAGCAATTTCATCTAAAGAGTTGACTCCCACGATATCGTGTGATGCATTGGATGGAATTATCACTCCTCAAACCCTCAAGATTGAAGGATATATCAAAAAGGAAAAGGTAATAGTCCTAATTGATTATGGTTGTACTCATAATTTCATTCACTATAAATTATCCAAAGCTCTCTATTGCTTTGTATATCCAGCGCCAGAGTTTCAAATAATGATTGTAGATGGATGAACTATCAATTTCTCAGGAAAATGAAATAAGATCAATCTTACTATGGGGGAGTATGTAATGAATAATCCAATGATTGCTATACCCATGGGTGGTGCTGATGTTGTACTAGGAATCCAATGGTTACAATCATTAGGAACAATGACTTTTAATTTTCAAGAACTTTTCATGAAATTTTCATTGGAAGGAAAAGAAATTGAGTTACGAGGTATCATAGGGAAACCCGGTAAGGTGATAATCTCTAATGGCATGACAACATTATTGAAAAAGGGGCATCAAGGTGTTATTGCACAACTATGCTCACTAGATTTTCAAACATCTAAGCCATCTATTCCTCAAAGGGATCATTGATAAGTATTCCAAAGTATTTGAAGATATTCCCAAAGGTCTTCCACCCACTCGAAATCATGATCATGGTATTCACCTAATTCCTGGGAGTGTTCCTCCTAACATCAGGCCATACAGATACCCTTATTCCCAGAAGAATGAAATTGAGCGCATGGTTGAACAAATGTTAGAGGCTGGCTTTATTAGACCTAGCCAAAGTTCTTACTATGCATCGGTGGTAATGGTATTCAAGAAAGATGGCTCATGGCGTATGTGTCCAGATTATAGAGAGCTCAACAAGATCACTATTAAAGATAAGTTTCCCATTCCTATCATTGATGAATTGTTAGATGAACTACATGGAGCAATCTATTTCACAAATTTGGATCTCCATTCAGGGTATCATCGGATTAGAATGAAGGAAGAAGATATCCCAAAAACAACATGTTGAACTCATGAAGGCCATTATGAAATTTTGATCATGCCTTTTGGCCTTACAAATGCACCTTCCACATTCCAATGGTTGATGAATTCCATTTTCAAGCCCTTCCTTCAAAAATTTGTGTTAGTATTTTTTGATGATATACTAATCTATAGCAAGTCTTGGGAGGATCATGTGCGACATGTTGGCAAGGTGCTACAACTACTAAAGGAGCAACAACTATATGCCAAACCATCCAAATGTTTCTTTGGAGTGAAGGAGGTAGAGTATTTGGGTCATATTGTATCTCATGAAGGTGTCAAGGTAGACCCTAACAAGATTAAGGCCATGATGGACTCGCCGATTCCCAAAACATTGAAGAATCTTAGAGGATATTTGGGTTTGACAGGTTACTACCGCAAGTTTGTTCGACACTATGGAAGAATAGAAACACCTTTAACGATACTAACTAAGAAGGATGCATTTTCATGGACTCCAGAGGAAACTAAAGCTTTTGAACAACTTAAAGAGGTGATGTGAAAAGCTCCTTTCTTGACCACTCCAGACTTCACAAAAACCTTTATTGTGGAATGTGATGCCTCGGGAAATGGAATTGGTGTTGTCCTAATGCAAGAAGGAAGGCCCCTAGCTTTTGAAATTTGACCACTCAAGGGAAAGGACTTACACAAACCCATTTATGAGAAGGAAATGATGGAAATACTACATGCATTGAAGAAATGGCGTCCTTACCTAATAGGTAGGCACTTCAAGGTAAAAAAAGATCATGATAATCTTAAATAATTCTTGGAACAAAGACTATCTTCAGAGGAACAACAAAAATGGGTAACCAAGATATTGGGTTATGATTTTGAAATCGTCTATAAAAAGGGGAAGAAAAATGTTGTGGCAGATGCACTCTCAAGAAAGGATGAAGATGTTGAGGCCTTTCTCGGTGCTATCTCGATCATCCAACCCTATTGGATAATAGAAGCAAGGGATGAATAGAAGAATGACGAAAAAGTGTGGACTCTCATTCAAAGGTTGCAGCAGGATTCCAGTGCATCAGATACATTTACATGGAAAAATGATTCACTATGGTACAAACATCGCTTATATTTATGTAAGAACCCCAACTCAAACAAAAGGTACTATTGGAATTGCACACCTCTCCAGTAGGAGGGCACTCATAATTTTTGAAAACCTACCATAGGGTCAAGAAGGATTTTTTTGGGGATGGCCTTAAAATTGATGTTCAAAGGTTTGTGGCAGAATGTTTGGTTTGCCAACAAAATAAGGTGGAAACAATTAAGACCCCAGGTCTTTTACAACCATTATCCATCCCAAGTCAGTGTTGGGAGGAGGTTTCCATGGATTTCATCATAGTGTTACCGAAGTCTGAAGGAAAGAGTGTCATCATGGTGATTATTGATAGACTGGCCAAGTACGCACACTTTTGTACACTCTCTCATCCCTTCAAAGCCAGTACTGTTTCCACCACATTCATGGAGACAGTTCAAAAGCTACATGGCAGCCCAAAGAGTATTGTAAGTGACAGAGATCCCATCTTCAATGGACATTTTTGGACATAATTATTTTCTTGTTTGGGCACTCAATTGGCTCATAGCTCATCTTATCATCCTCAATCTGATGGACAAACTGAGATAGTTAAAAAAAATTTGGAAGGCTACCTTCGTTTTTTTTTCTCTGATAAACAAACACAATGGTTCAAATGGTTACCCTTGGCAGAATGGTGGTATAACACTTCCTTTCATACTACAACAAAAATGACACCATTTATGGCACTCTATGGATACCACCCTCCTTCCATCACTTCTTCTCTAAAATAAAAATCTAAGGTTCAAGCAGTGGAAGATCACATCGAGCATGAATGACAAGTTCTCCAAATATTAAAGGACAACCTGACCATGGCACATAATCGCATGAAACTACAAGCAAATCAACATTGTAGTGAAATAAGTTTTGAAGTAGGGGATTGGGTGTTTTTAAGACTACAACCATACAAACAAATGTCCCTCAAGAAAGCCAAGAAGGATAATAAATTATCACCAAAGTACTATGGCCCTTATAAGGTGTTGCAAAAGATTGGTACTATGGCATACAAATTGGAGTTGCCCGCATATTCACGAGTACACCCAATTTTCCATGTTTCATGCTTAAAGAAGGTTATAAGTGACAATATCCCAGTTCAAACTATATTTCCAGAACTTGACAAGGAAGGAAAAATCATATTGGAGCCTGAAGCCATCACTGACACAAGAATTCACCAACTGAGGAATAGATCCATTTCAGAGTATCTCATTAAATGGAGGAAACTACCGACTAAAGATTCCACTTGTGAAGATGAGTCTTTTATACAAAAGCATCCAAAGTTACTCAAGCGTTGCGAACAACACTTGTCTCAAGGGGAGGGGCATGTTAATCCCCAAATAGTGGCTCATTACCCCTTAATTGGGGCATATTACATTAGTAATGTTATTTTATTTATGTCGGCTTTAGTCCATTAGTTGTAATTACACCTCCTAGTCTCCTATATATACCAAGGAGACATTTTCATTTGAAATCATCTTGTATTTGGACATTTATGTGGGCATAAGGAGGTTGCCCCCTCGAAGAGGCTTATTATCTAAATTTCTCTCCTTTTCAAGGCGTTGAGTACTTATTCTAAGTTTTTTCTATGCTATATTGATATTTGGTTCCTAACATTCATTCAAGTAAAGCAATTGCAATACACAATTATAGGCAAATATTTTAACTTTATTTATACGAAGAATGTTACAATGTACAATAGATGAGTGTGACCAATTTCTTATGGCTTATTTACACACGATAATTACACAAGCACAATTTCCTACAAGAACTGCCTATCCAACTCCTAATGTAACTCCATGCCTACCTCCTACAAGTCTTGTCTTCTTCTTCTTCTCACTAAGCTAGTGCAATTCACCCTACTGTGCCAACCTTGAACTTAACACAAACCACAAAGTTATTTTACACTTGTGTGAATGACCCATGCTTCTTCTATGCCTTAACATCTTTGAGGTATCCTCCTTTTATATGAGACTCTCCTTTCACTTACAAGCCCATTCACTTTAAGGTGGACTCGAGTGTTATCCATCAAATTTGCTTCATTTGATGCCTTGTTTGCTAACCATCCATGTCCAACATGTGTGTCCAGTGCACCCAAGTGTTCCCAAGTGCATCTGAAGGTAACTTTGATGGCTAATGGACATTTTTCCCCTTAGGTACACACATCTGACTTGTGCATCCAAATTTTCCCAACTCATATCAAGGAAACATGGAATGGTTCACCACTCTGTCCATTGATTAGGCAAGCAACATATAGCATTTCAACCTTATGCAACAACCCTTCGCACCCACATAAGCAATGTGCCTACTATCATCTGCAAGTGGAGTCCTTACATCCTACCCCACTAAACTTGTTTCCATCCCGATAACGACCAACCAACACTTATCTTAGTGCCCCAAGCTTCTACTTCTCGAATTCCTAGATCTTGTCTTCATACTCATTAGAGAAATTTTGAGATAAAAATGGGTCTCAAAACAAAATACGTGCTATCAACATCAACTTTAAAAGAACCAATAGAATTCAATATGACGATGTTAACCATAAGAATAAACAGTTTTGGAGAAAAACAAAGAAAACTTTTTTTTTTTAATTGTATTTTTAATTTATCTCCTTGTAGGTTTACTCAAATGTCAAGTGTAGGCACTCATTTGTATGTGGAATTAAATTATGCATCCAATGGGTACTCTATTCTATGTGTTTTTGATAGACCCATAGTGAGATAAATTGGAATTACATTAAAAACAAATTCTTTTTTTAATCATATTTTTTACTTATCTCCTTCTAGGTTTACTCAAATTTCAAGTGTAGGCCCTCCTTGGATGCAGGATTAAATTCTACATACTTTCAATAAACCCACAGTGACATCAACTAAAAATACATGAAAAAATGTGTTTCTTGAAAGAAACATGTTTTTTTTTTTTTTCCCATGTATTTCCAGTTTATGTCACTATGGATCTATTAAAAATATGTAGAGTAGGTACTCGTTGGATGTAGAATTTAATTTCTCATCCAACGAGTGCCTACACTTGAATTTTGAGTAAACCTACAAGGAGATGTGTTGAAAATACGATAAAAAAAAAGTAGTTTTTTTTCTTTCCCTTTGAAAATTTATGTCTTATTTATTATTTTCCTTAGGATGCCCACTTTAGACCTTAAAAATTCTCTAATGACTACAACTTATTTTCCTTTCCCGATTGTACTCTTCTTCAGGGCCATGTTTCCAGTTGACAAAGTATTAATTCATTCAATTCTTACAGAAGTTGGCAGTCCTATGTGCAAGTATCTTGTCCACTTCAAACTCTAGCTTGTCTATGATCAACGTGAGGGCTCTGGATGGTGCAACTTTGTTAGGATCATATTCATCAAACCTACAAGGATTCAACTAACTGGTGTAGAAAACCAAATGGTGAGCTCTCACGTGGTCTAGTAGCACCAATCTATTAAGTGGCATTGCCAATATTTTCAAGTACCTTGAATGGTCCTTCAAATTGTCATAGAAAATCACCAAACATGCCACTTGGTGTGAATTGAATTCATCTTTTCCCAACTTAATTAGGACAAAGTCACCAACTTGAAACTATACCTCCCTTATATCATAATTTTCCCAATGCTTCGCCCTTTTTGTTGCATTCATCAACTAAAAGCAAGCCATCTCCATTTTTTCTTGCCATCCCTGCATGAACCCCAAGGCTAATGGGTTGTGCCCATAGCATCCTTGAAGAACTATGTGAGGCGTCAACAATCCCTATCTATTTTCCAACTCAAACATACTATAGCCCGTTGAAGAACTCTTTTGCATGTTGTAATTGAACTAGGTTGCATCCAATAATTTTGGCTAGTTTGATTTGTCTACACCAAAAAAATACCTTAGGTAGTCCTCCAAAAGGCCATTGGTACATTATGTATACCCATCGATATGTGAAAAATAACTTGAAATCATCATCATCTTGGTTCCAACAATCCTAAGCAACTCTATCCAAAACTGACCCGTGAACCTTGTGTCTCTATCTGATATAATGCTCAATGTGAGACCCCAATACTTCACAACATTATGAAAGAAAAACTTTGCAAATTCTTCTATTGAATAAGGCAACTTCATTGGAATGAAGACTGTATGCTTGGAAAATTTGTCAACAAATACAATGATCTCATTATACCCTTTTGAAACTGAAAGATGAGTGATGAATTCCATAGAGACACTTGCCCAAGGCATCTCTGGCACCGAAAAAGGTTGAAGTCGACCAACTTGCATTCTAGTGTATGACTTATCTTGTTGGCACACAAGACAAGTCTAGACATATTCTTCCATGTATCGCCTCATACATTCCCAATAGTAACGTTATTACAATAATTCCATTGTCCTTTGTTGTCCTTGGTGACCTACACAAAGAGAATCATGGTTCTCCCTAAAGAGTTCCTTTTGAATGTTAGATGACTTAGGCACATAGATGTGATCACCAATGTACAAAAATCCATCATCCATCTGAACTTCCTTGTTTTTCCCTCCATCATATATTTCATTATGTTCAAATTTGTGGAGTCCTTATGCAATCCCTCTTTGATCTTCTCTTGCAAGTCTATGAAACTTGTACCTAACTTCCCATAAGCATTGGAAAATCCTCCTCCTCTAAGGATGTAAGTTATGCCTTCCTACTCAAGGCGTTTGTTGTTGTGTTCAACTTGCCTAGTTGATACTCAATCTTTATGCCAAACTTTGCCAAGAAGTCTTTCCATCATGCCTACTTAGGTGACATCTTTGGTTGGGTGGAAAAGTAACTTTTTGACACATTGTTCGTCTTTACAACAAACGCTTTGCCTAACAAGTAGTGCCTACATGCTTGTAGGCAATGTACAACTACATTCATCTCTTTCTCATGGATGGGGTACCTCTATTCACGATCCTATAAATTTCTACTCGCATAGGCCATCAAATGACCTTCTTGTGACAAAACTCTTCCAATGGAAAAAATTGAAGTATTTGTATGCACTTCAAATTGCTATTGAAGAGTCTAGCAACTTCAACATTGGTGCTAAAAAAAGTATGCACTTCAGTTTGTAGAATTTTGCATGGCGCTTCTTCATCCAATTCCATGGTTTTTTTCTTTTTCAAGAAACCACCAAGTGGTGTTGAAATATTACAATAACCATCAATACATTTGTAGTAGTAGTTATCCAAACCAAGGAAACTCCTTACCTCATGAACTAGTATTCATTCCTCACAATCCCTAACCACCCTCATCTTCATAGGATCCATGTGGATGATGTTAGAATATAGAGGATTGTGCTTGTTTAACCATTGACGATACCCTCGTCACCCAACCACAGGCCTTAAGCCACCCTCCGAGCACCTTGACCTTGACCGAGAAGAGAATTCTGGCTGCAATATATAGCCAAGAGAGGCTAAATGCACCAAGCAAAAGAATAGAAGCTAAACTTAATAGATGATCCCACCCAGAAGCTAGCGCACCACTCTCCCAGCTTTCCCAGAAAACCTGCGCACCAAACTGCTGCTCCCTGCAACTGCTTGCGCAGATATTGCTCTCACTGCAACTGCTAAGATGACAAATAATGAAACTGACGCCCTGTATTTATAGTGGAATGGCCAGTCTAACTGGAGCCGACCTGGCCAGTCTAACTGAGGCCGACCTGGCCAGTCTAACTGGGCCGACTTCTTCTTCTGGGCATCAATAAATTCAATATAAATATATTTTTTCAGCCGACAACCTGTCTAGGGTTTCCTTCAATTCTTTGCTTCCTTCCAGAGGATTCTAGTCTCTTCATAGGTCATCATAGAGGTTCATACCTCCCAAAGATACCATAATATTAACACTCCCTCCTAGCTAGGGAGGTATGGTCTTGAGCACAACAGACCATTCAACTGGTAGCACCACGAGCACTTGTCATTATTATCCGACTGGATAATCTCCTATGACAACTAGTACAATATCAATTTATAGAACACACCTATGTCTATTCCAGTAGTACACAACTACTCATGCTTTGTGAAACACAATCACAAACTATCCTTCATAACAAATAGAAACCTATATATAAACAATGTTATGATAAAAACTGTATCATCTGGGCCAATCTTTCACTCACATCTGTGAGATGTGAAAGAATGTTTTCCACCACAGTAGTCTTCATCTGCATAGAAACAATGTTATCATAAAACTAAATCAACTGGGCCAATCTTTCACTCACGTCTGTGAGATCTGAAAGAGTGTCTGCCCTCAGTATATAACATCAATAATAGGCTATCTACCCCAATCTTCTCAACCAAGGAAGAAGGATTGTTTCTGATTTCTGAACCTGGACCATTTCCCACCCTGGGCCATTCTTCCGACACTAAACAAAGTGTAACCTGGAGAGAATGAGTATGCCCTCGAGAAATGCTTGGACCATTCCTTACCCTGGGCCATTCCTCTAACACTAAAAAAAGTGTAACATGGAGGGAATGAGTCTGCCCTAAGGAATGACTGTCCTGGACTATTCCCCACCCTGGTCCATTCCTCCGACACCAAACAAGGTGTAGCCTGGAGAGAATGAGTCTGCCCTCGAGGAATAACTGTCCCTGATTGCTGAGCTTGGACTACTCCCCACCCTGGGCCATTCCTCCGACACCAAACAAGGTGTAGCCTGGAGCGAATGAGTCTTCCCTCAAGGAGTAACTGTTATCCATGATTTTGGTCGTCATGATGATGTATTGATTATGGTGTATTCAGGCTCTTCATTAGAACTTTCTCCAGAGAAGAGTTACCTTTATTTCTTTCCAGAAATCATAGTTTTGAGGAAGGTTCACAGGCTACCAATACATTTGCCTGCGAGAATGCAGGATTCTCGCAGGCTGCCTTAAGCCAGGGTGCGAGAAGTTCGCACTGTGTCTAACTACTAGGGTGCGAACACTTTCTAAAGAAGGGAAAAAAGATAAATTCTCGAACCTTCTAGAAGGGAATCTTCTAGAAGGATGAGATGGCATTCGAATGGTTATCTAAGTACTGGCTTTCCTGATATTTTGGGATCATTCCTATCCAAGTAACTAATCTATTCTCTCTTATATATTGAGGGAATTCTCATGGAAAAAGTTAGAAGCAAACTAGCAAGAGAAGAGTTACACAAAGTTATCCATGATTTTGGTCGTCATGATGATGTATTGATTATGGTGTATTCAGGCTCTTCATTAGAACTTTCTCCAGAGAAGAGTAACCTTTATTTCTTTCCAGAAATCACAGTTTTGAGGAAGGTTCGCAGGCTACCAATACATTTGCTTGCGAGAATGCAGGATTCTCGCAGGCTGCCTTAAGCCAGGGTGTGAGAAGTTCACACTGTGTCTAACTACTAGGGTGCGAACACTTTCTAAAGAAGGGAAAAAGATAAATTCTCGAACCTTCTAGAAGGGAATCTTCTAGAAGGATGAGATGGCATTCGAATGGTTATCTAAGTACTGGCTTTCCTGATATTTTGGGATCATTCCTATCCAAGTAACTAATCTATTCTCTCTTATATATTGAGGGAATTCTCATGGAAAAGGTTAGAAGCAAACTAGCAAGAAATTTATTGGAGAATTAGTGGAAGATTGTATGAAGGACTGATGCTACAGCAGTTAGAGACACCAGCAAGGTTATCAAAAGTGGTTGATCTTATTCATGCATGAGCAAGTGTGTGTTTCAGAGCTAGGAGCCAGCGAAAGGAGGTTTGCGACATCAAGGCTCAGGTTGTAATTCTCGCGTTCTATCAATTTAATACAGTAATATGTCCCTTTCCCATAAAGCTAATGTCACTTTATTACATAATTCCTTGATCATATGTATAGATTAACTGTTGAATATATTGAGTTGTCTTCACTTCGATTGGTTTGTATTGTTGTGGTCTGGACGGTTCAAGAGCATTGGAGTGAATCTAGAACAACAAAGACCCAAGGAAGCGAATCATAAGGTATGTTCATGATTCTTACCTCCTAGTTCATTCAATAGTCTAAATCTAGGGAAAGAGTATTATTCTGTCCTATTTTGTTCTAGATCCAGGTGGATCTAGGGAGATTGGTTTGTGTCCGCACTTACGGATTAATCCTGAAATAGTAACTGTCTGGACCATTCCCCACCCTGGGCCATTCCTCCGACACTAAACAAGTGTAACCTGGAAAGAATGAGTTTTCCCTCGAGGAATGTATGTCCTGCATCAACCTCCAAATGGATGATTCTTCGAAACTGCTCACAAATGTGAACTTCGAAAGAATGACTGTCCGGCAAGGCAGACTATTATACTTGACCACTACTCAGAGTGACTGCCAAGAAGAATGATTGTCCTAGACCACTCCCCGTAATGGGAAGTCGTTGTCTATGATACATCAGCAACCAGTCTGCCTCCCATGTTAACTACAATGGGAAGCCACTGTCCGTCAGAAATCTCAATCCACTTTTCGAATAGGAAAGCATCTGTCCAGTCTGGACTCTTACAAAAATAAATAACATTTTCAATTCTCCCTCCTAACTGGAGAGTTATTTTAATCACAGAAATAGATATTTTTGCGTACCTTCTCTATCCTGGAGAGTCTTCCCTTTCAGCTAAGGGAGTTATTTCCACGATCCCCATCTTCTCTCGGAAATATGAAAACTTGATTTTGGAAAGAGGCTTTGTCAGGATATCTGCCGTCTGCTCATCAGTGGGGATATACTCGAGCTTTACCTCTCCTTCCTGGACTTTATCTCGAATAAAGTAGTATTTGATCTCAATGTGCTTCGACCTTTCATGAAACACTGGATGCTTAGATAATCTTATACAACTCTGATTATCACAATATATTGTGGTCGATTCTGGAGTCTGATCAAATAAATCGGATATTAACTTCCTTAGCCATACTACTTCTGTGTATGCTTCACAAGATGCCATATACTCTGCTTCTACTGTACTAAGTGCGACAAACTTCTGCTTCCTGCTGCTCCAAGATATCATAGCGGAGCCCAAGCTGAAACACATACCTGAAGTACTCTTTATGTCTTATGCACTTCCTGCCCAATTAGAGTCTGTGAATCCATGAAGTTGGATATCACCGGATGCAGTGTATCTTAAACCATAGTTTATTGTCCCACGAATATATCTTAAGACATTCTTTGCAGCTATCCAATGCTCTTGTCTCGGTTCCACCTGGAACTGACTTAATGTATTTACAGCAAAGCAAATATCTGGTCGAGTATTTACCAAATACATCAATGATCCAATTAGCTGTTGATATAGAGATGGATCTACTGGATCGGAATATGGGACTTTCACTTTTATTATATCCGCATTCATAGGAGTGTCCATGGACTTACAGTTCATCATTCCAAACTTCTGAAGGATCTTTATTGCATATTTTCCTTGTCCAAGGAATACTTCACCACGCTTCTGCCATACTTCTAGTCCCAAGTAATAGTGCATGAGACCTAGATCTTTCATATCAAACTCAGAGGCTAAATCCTTCTTGCACTGAATGATTAGAGATTCTTCACCTGTTATGAATAAATCATCAACATATAACAATAGAATTACAGGTGCATTGTTCATGACTTTGTAGTAAAGGTTTGGATTTGCATGAGTCTTGGAAAAGCCAAGTCTGGTTAGATAACTGCCCATCCTGGCATACCAAGCCCTTGGAGCTTGCTTGAGTCCATATAGATCTTTCTTCAGTCTGCAAACATGAGTGTCTCTGGAGTGTACCTCGAATCCTTGAGGTTGTTCAATATATACTTCTTCTTCGATAACTCCGTTGAGAAAGGCTGTCTTTACATCCATCTGGTGTAGATTCCATCCCATGGAAGCGACAATAGATATGATGGTTCTGATGGAAGTATACCTTGCTACCAGAGCAAAGGTTTCGTCATAGTCTTCTCCCTCCTTCTGGGAGAACCCTCTGGCCACGAATCTTGCCTTATATTTATCCACGCTTCCGTCTGTTGCATGTTTGATCTTGTATACCCATTTTGAAGTTATAACTGATTTCTCTTTAGGTCTGGGTACAATTTCCCATACTTCATTTCTCATAATGGACTAGTGTTCTTCCGCCATGGCTTCTTTCCATTGTTCCTTTTTAACTACTTCTTCAAATGTAGTAGGTTCTTTATCTAGAAGCTTTGTCATGTATGCTGCATAACTTGAGAATATTTTCGGTCTTTTAGTCTTCCTGGATGTTCCTTCTGGAACCTTGATTCTTTATGCATCTTGTAAGGTGGCTTCAAGCCAAGATGGTATTTTATTGTTCTTTGGTATATTATCTAGATCAACATTCTCACATATCTCCATGGGATGATGAGGTTGATCCTTTTCGTTATTTTCACCTTCTGTGTTTTCTTCATTTAGTTCTTCAATTTCTTCTTTTTCTATAGTTTCTTCAATAGATTTTCTGAAGGCCATTCTTTCATTGAATGTTACGTCTCTGCTTACTTCTATCTTGTGTTGTTCTGGAATATATATTCTATAGGCTTTGGATGAATCACTATATCCCACAAATATCCCCTTCTTTCCTGAGGGTTCTAGTTTATTTCTTTTATCTTTGGGAATATGAGAATAAACTTGACATCCAAATATTCTTAAGTTTTCTACGTTAGGTTTCTTACCTGAGAATGCTTCTTCTGGTGTCATGTCCTTCAATATGCAATGAGGGATTTTGTTCTGCACGTATATGGCCGTCATTGTTGCTTCTCCCCATAGAAACATGGATAGATCTTGATCGTTCAATAGGGCTTTTACTGTTTCTTCGATATATCTGTTCTTTCTTTCTGCTACACCATTTTGTTGAGGATTATGAGGAATAGTTAGCTCCCTCCTAATCCCTGCTGATTTGCAGAATGCAACGAACTCCTTCGAGGTGTAGACTTCAATTCTGGTATCCCTTCAACCATCTTTCTGAGGAAAGGTAATGCTTGATAATTGATATGAGCGTACCTTCTATGCCAAAGCTCATTAGGGTTGACTTCATCATGTACTAGGGCTTCTTCATTTCATTCTAGTAGTCTATATAGATTCCCTTCACATCTTCCAATAACCCTAGCATCTTCTATGCTGGAATCTTTATGCCATGATAACACCTTTTCATCTATGAAGGCTATTATGTTTCCTTTGTCTTCTAAGCATGATATTGATACAAGATTCTTTTCTAAACTAGGTACATATAGAACATTGCTTAAGTGAACATGATTACCTGATTCCAGTTTGATGAAGGCTTGTCCAAATCCTTCGATGGGGTAGGTGCTTTTGTCTCCAAGCTTCACTTTGTATGATGTTTTTCTCTCATTTAGATCTGAGAGTCTTGCTTGATCTCCCATCATGTGCCTAGAATCTCCACTATCGATTATCCACATATCATCTTCAATTGTCTCGGTAAGTGCTGAGTAATGTAAGAGATTGATCGTTTCGTACATGTCTTCGGTTGACTGATAACTGGTCATGCCTTGATCCAAAACTTCAACTGCATCATTTCTCTCTTCTGAGAAAGTCAATAGGTGCGCTGAGTTAGGGCGCATCTGGATATCTTCTCCTTGAGCAAGATGCTCCATCACAAGGTGCCGGATCTGAGAATTAGGGTTTCTGCAACTGCTACTGCTAGTAACCCTAGCTGCAGTTCTTTGGAAGCTGCTCCTGCTAGTAACCCTAGCGACAGTTCCTCAATGAGCTCAATACCTAGCGGTTATGTTTCCTTCCAGCGTTTTAGGCTGACTGAAGGGTGTGTGGTCCCATAACCTGTTAGAATATAGAGTATTGTGCTTGTTTAACCATTGACGATACCCTCGTCACCCAACCACAGGCCTTAAGCCACCCTCCGAGCACCTTGACCTTGATCGAGAAGAGAATTCTGGCTGCAATCTATAGCCAAGAGAGGCTAAATGCACCAAGAAAAAGAATAGAAGCTAAACTGAACATATGATCCCACCCAGAAGCTAGCGCACCACTCTCCCAGCTTTCCCAGAAAACCTGTGCACCAAACTGTTGCTGCCTGTGCAGATATTGCTCTCACTACAACTGCTGAGATGACAAATAATGAAACTGGCGCCCTGTATTTATAGTGGACTGGCCAGTCTAACTGGGGTCGACCTGGCCAGTCTAACTGGGCCGACTTCTTCTTCTGGGCATCAATAAATTCAATATAAATATATTTGTTTAGCCGAAAACCTGTCTAGGGTTTCCTTCAATTCTTTGCTTCCTTCCGGAGGATTCTAGTCTCGTCATAGGTCATCATAGAGGTTCATACCTCTCGAAGCTACCATAATATTAATAGATGCATCCTTGTCTAATCTAATTTCCCAAGAATGGAATATCAATCTTTCCAAAGACACACTTGGACTTATTCAAGTACCACTAATTCTACCTTAGCACCTCAAATAATTATTCCAAATGCCTCTTATGGTATTCCATGTTCTCACTAAACACCGCAATGTTATCTAGGTATACAACCACTTACTGGTCCAAGAATGGTCTGAACACATCATTCAACAAGGTGCAAAAGGTAGTTGGAGCATTACACAATCTAAAAGGAATAAAAAGAAATTCAAAACTTCCATATCTTGTCACACAAGCTATCTTCGACTCATCTCCTTCCACAATCCATACTTGGTAGTATCCCTGCCTCAAGTCCAACTTGGAAAAATCCTTGGCCTTAGTCAAATTTTCAAAGCAATCTATTGCCAAAGGTAAGGGGTACTGATTTTTTATGGTATGCCTATTCAATGCATGATAGCCCAAGCACATCCTCAAATATATTATGTCCTTCTTTTGGAAAGGGATTAGTGTGCCATACAAGGACCTAGAAGGCTTTGATGGAGCTAAAATTGATGATCTTAGTCAACTATCACCTCAACTCTTTCAACTTGGATCCAGAAAGTCGATAGGGAACTCTAGCTAGAGGATGCAACAATGGTTTAATCTCAATATGAATGTCAACAATGTGCCTAGGAAAGATCACTTTAGGAAAAGAATCAGGCATTTGATATGAAAACTCATCCCAATCCACTCTCATCCACTTCTCCAATAACTTCTACAAAAAGTTGACTCTCGGCACCTGACTTCCCTCTTCATGCTCAGTGCAAATACAAGATGCACCTTTTCATCTGGATTCATTGTTGTTGTGTGCACAATGCAAGTCTTCCATCCACCAAGTATCACCAACATGTACGGAGATGTCATGAGAACTGATTGGGTTCTCCTTAGGAATTCCCTCCCAAGAATGACTTCAAAGTCATTTATTTACAATATTGTAAATTTTGCATGACCCTTCCATTTGTCCAACTGTATGTGAACTACAGATGAAACCCTAGTTGTTGCCTTAGCCTTAGAATTGACTGCCTTGACTTATGCATTGCACGATCCAACCTTAAGGTCCAAGTTGACATACCAACTCCTTCAAAAAGTTGTGCAAGGCACCAAATCCACTAATGCATGTACTATCCTTCTATTGATGATCAAATCCACATAAAAACAGTAATTGAGATGTTTCTCTTGGTTGTTAGGAAAGGTACCTATCCATTGCAAAGGATCCTCCAAGAATGGATTCTCCCTTCCATTTTCCACATAAGCCTCATGTGCACAACGTGTTAAAGGAAATGACCTGCAACAAGAAGAAACAAGAGTTTTACATCTACTTGAAGTGGCTTTCCAACGAGTACCATACAATGCAATATTAAAAAGGATTGTGGGGGAACGCCTAGGCCCAACTGCACTTGAACCTAAGACACTTTGAATTATGTCCTCTATGATTGTTGTAACATCTTAACTTGGTTGAAATGTACTCTATGGCATGGTGGGACACCTAATTGGGCTACGCCTAGACCAACCATGAAATGTAGCAACAATTCAATATCATCCTTTGCCTTCATCTAATCTCCAATGACTATTGGCACTATTCTAGAAAAATTTTGAAGGTGGGGTCACTCCAACACCTATGTTACTAGATGTTACCTCAAATAATGTCCAAGCCTCCCAAGCAACTTCCTTTCCAAGAGATGATTGCAAAGTTGTTTCAAACCAGTTAGACCACCATCCCAACCTATTACTTCCTTTTGGAACATGGTGAAGGGTGTCTAATAAAGTTCTAAAACCAACTTCTTGGATAAGTTGAGATTTGGTACCACCCATCATAGACCTAATATTCTTTCCCAAAAAATTTATTGTTGTCATCTGTACTGGTCATATGGCACTACCTTGCCTCATCCATATTGGCTTGATCAACCTGCACTTACTACAACTAGACTACACTTCTTCACTTAAGGCATGTGCATAACTTTGCCTTAAGTTATAGTATGTTAGATACACAACTAAGTTCAACAAAACCAAGTTCATCCAATAATAGGCACACATCCAACCATAACCTGAAAACATGCCATGAATACTTATACTTAGCCAATATTTCAACACCTAGCCGACACAAAGCAAAGCAAGGAACATAACATTCACCCAAGTAAAAAACCCATAATAAACAAGCATATGTGTTACCCAAGGAGGATGCCTTAACTTTATATATATGAAGAATGTTACAATGTACAACATAGGAGTGCAACCAACTTTTTGTGGCTCACTTACATATCACAATTACACAAAGAACAACTAACTACAAGAATTATCAATCCAACTTCTAAAGAAATTGCAAGCTTGCCTCCTACAGGTCATGTATTCTTCTTCTCACTTGGCTAGTGTAATTTTCCCTATTGTGCTAACCCTGAACTTAACACAAACTACAAAGAACTTTTTCACTCGTGTGAATAACCCATGCCGCTTCTATGTCTTAGCACCTTTGAGGGGTCCTCCTTTAATATGAGACATGCCTTGCACTTGAAAGTGTGATGTCTCGTTCCCAAGAGTAGGCCAGAAGGGAGTGACTTATTAGTCTATTTTTTCCCATTGTTAAGAACCAAACATCAATATAGCATAGAAAAACCTCAGGAAAAGTACTCAACGCCTTGAAAAAGAGATAATTTCAGATAATAAGCCTCTTCGAGGGGGCAACCTCCTTTTACCCCACTTAAATGTTCAAGTACAAGATGATTCAAAATGAAAATGTCTCCTTGGTATATATAGGAGACTAGGAGGTATAATTACAAATAATGGTCTAAAGCCGACATAATTAAAATAACATTACTAATCTAAATTACAACTAATGGCCTAAAGCCGACATAAATAAAATAGCATTACTAATATAATATGCCCCAATTAAGGTGTAATGAGCCAATATTAGGGCTTAACATGCCCCTCCCCTTGAGACAAGTGTTGTCCACAACGCTTGAGTAACTCTGGATGCTTCTGTATAAAAGACTCATCTTCCCAAGTGGAATCTTCAGCCGGTAGTTTCCTCCATTTAATGAGATAGTCTGAAATGGATCTATTCCTCAGTTGGCGAATTCTTATGTCTGTGATGGCTTCAGGCTCCAATATGATTTTTCCTTCCTCGTCAAGTTCTGGCAATATAGTTTGAATTGGGATCTTGTCACCTATAACCTTCTTTAAGCATGAAACATGGAAAACAGGGTGTACTCATGAAGATGCAGGCAGCTCCAATTTGTATGCCATAGTACCAATCTTTTGCAACACCTTATAAGGGCCATAGTACTTTGGTGATAATTTATTATCCTTCTTGGCTTGCTTGAGGGACATCTGTTTGTATGGTTGTAGT